>JAESVK010000050.1:1511245-1537007 GCA_017140935.1 Hamamelis virginiana | reverse complement strand
GTTTTTGGAATTTGGGTACATTACGGGACTGTACTCAGGATACAAACTAGTACTCAGCGCTATCTTTAATTGTTGAGATGTTGAAAAAAAAAAAAATATTTAAAGACTTCCGCACGCGTATTTTGAAAAACTGTGTTAATTTTAAAAAGAAATTACTCAAAAGATAAGCGCTTGGTGTTTTATGTCACTGTGGCATTTCCGCATAGGGGTAGCCCTGTGTGGGGTGTTACAAAAGGGAATGGGGGTTTTATACTTAAGGAACACGATGATCATTTTTTAATTTTTTCTTTTTTTCAAATAATAATAAATAATAAATTTAATCCATGTTATCCTTTTAAAATACATAAAATAATAAAATAAAAATCCGGGTTATTACACTACCCTTACCCTTTATCTCACTTAATTATCAATGTGTTTCCATGTGCTCAAACTCGAAACCTCTCTTCCAAAAGTGAGAATATATGCCACTAGGTCAATAGGTAATTGACACAACCTTATGAATTTAAATTTGCAATTGTTTATGCAGCCTAAATCCCAATTTCTATTACAATCACAAAATTTTGCGGAGAAACATCTTGATAGTTGCACACAAAAAGCGCAGGAGTTGAATATAGAATCAACCATTTCTACCTTGGGTTGCTGGCAGTGACCTACTTATTATTATTATTTGCCAATAATGTATTCGGACTTTTGTCCTAACTAATTCTCAAAGATGGGTCGCTTGAAAAACTCGGCTGGTGGCTAGCAACCTGACTCCATGGAGGGAAAGTCAAATTTTAGATTTTTTGCTTCTTGAAACATAAGTATTAACACTTATATTCTAGATATGTGAGGATTACAGTTGTTATTGCCATACCTGTAGGCATTGCAATAGAGTTGCTGATGTGTTAGCTCCACATGCTTTTAATGAGATGAGTCTGTCGTGTGGTTAGATAATAAAATATTATATCAATCACTCTACTGGTTAATTTCTCTTTTACAGGAAGATTGTTGCTTTTTCCTCAGTTTTAATCTCAGTATCGACATTGTTCTTCTGCAACTACCATTTTCGCCTATCTGTTCGATCGTCGAGAAACTACATTGGAAAAGAAAAGAGAACTCGCGATCTGAACCTTATAACTGTCCTTCCAACCGCAACTAGCTATAGTATTTAAATGTTTTTGTCTACTCTCCTATATTTTTTCGGCAATCAAAGGAAGGATGTTATTTCTAACCTGATCAAATGATATGGCACTTATGCCATGCTTGCTTACCAAGAAAATTGAACAAAAGAAAGAGAATTTACATTTTTGGGTGTTGCAATTTTGTTGTTTGGTTCCTATGAAAACAAAAAAAAAATCAATTATAAGACTAAGTTGAGTTCATTTTTACGTGTATGTTAAAAATACTAAGAAGCTTTGTAGTTTCAATTTTCTTTCCGTATAGTTTCTCGGCAATCAAATGGGTAAATTGCATTATTAATCTAATTAGCTGATATATATATGATTGTATATACGTGCCGGACCTGTGCATTAAGGTAGCTATAATGAGAAAGTATTAGTTTTCCAGAAAGCTGGAGAATTTGGGGGAAGCTACACTGATGAACTGCTTGTTGCATGGACTTCTCTGCGGATATATTTTCCAAGACAAGTATCATTACAAGGACTTCTCTGTACGGATGTTCCACTTCCTCATGGAAAAGAAACTTTGAGGCTGCTGGTCTTAGAACAATTAATTTAGAATTTGCATCGATGAGATTTCGTGTTCAGTGCTACTCGTCTCGAAGGGTCGGTGGAAGTAAATCTCGGTCACGAAATTTGGATCCTAAACCTGTGATGGAAGAAGAGAAGGATGCCTTCTTTGTTGTGCGGAAGGGGGATGTTGTTGGTGTGTACAAGAGTGAGTGATTGTCAGGCTCAAGTTGGATCTTCGGTAAGTTTTTCGCCACCCTAAAAGTAGAAATTTGTACTGATGTGGTTTATAATGCTATCGTGAAATTATAGGTTTTGCTCAGTATTTAAAACTCATCTTTCAAAAGTGATAAATAACAAGACATTTAAAAATACCCATTACAGATGTTGAAACATTGAATTTGATAAGAGTTGTGATATAAAGCAGACCCTTTTGCCTTTTGGCACGCTTGTGCCCTGCCCTGATTTACTACTTTATTACTCCATTAGTGAATCTTATATTTTGATTTTCTTTCCCCCCTTTTTGGTCAACATTCAGTAAGTTCCATGTGGAAACATAATTTTGTACAGAAATAGCATCCGTGCCCATTTGTTGTCTTGAAATAAATGATTTTAGTCTGGAATTTGTTGTATTTAAGAGATATTTCAAATTTCAAAATCTTTTATAATTAAGTTTTAATCATTTGATTTTTCTTTTATTGAGAAAATAATTTCTTTGAATTTAGATTTTGATTTATTTCAAAAATCAATTAGAATGAATTAATAATTTGACCGTTTTCATCAATTTAATTTGAAAAGAATGAATTAAAGTTGTAACCATCTTGCACTTAATTGATTTTAAATTTGTAACCATCATAACTTAATTGATTTAAAAAACCATTTCATGAGAGAATTGAATGGTTTATTATCTCTTCAATTTCGTAACTTAATTGATTTGATAAGAGAATTGAATGGTTATCATCTCTTCAATTTCATTATTAACTTCATATATACTCTTTAAGTGTAAAATTATACGATTCTTCTTCTTCTCTTTCTCAATTTATAAAATTCTATCTCAAATTTTTATGTAAAGGGGCTATTTGGGTTGTTCTATATACTCACATATTGTGTGTGCACACTTGTAGGAGTCCGATTGTTGCACCTTGGAAGGTAGACCGCTAGAGAACCTGGTGCACCGAGTGATTTACTCCGAGAGACGCGATCTACTTTTAAAGGCAGTGAATCTACACGCCTCAATAGATAAGTGTTTTTATTTATTATTATTATTTTTTTTATATTTTCAGCATTTACATCAATTTCCAACATAATTAAAGTAAATTCTATGTGGATCGAAGGGAAAAATAAAACTTATTTAACTTCTGAATTTGAACCTCCAAGGAAAAAAAATGTGTAGAGTGCACGAAATGGATGATATGGGGGTACATACTCCTAGATTTGTGAGAGCAAACAACTTTGGACCAAATCGTATTATCGTGCTGTTGTGTTATAAGCCAAGCAGTATTTGGACCAGATTAAACAATTCTAATGTTAACTCAGGAACATTATGATAAAACAGTCTTTTAATAATTTGTAATAGAGTTTAACTCAGAAAAGAGGGTGGGATGAGTTCTGGTTGAATTTGTCATACTGGTGATGACATTATATGTAAAATTATAAAGGAAAGATTACACATAGCTGACTCATTATGTTGTGCTCTACAAGGACCTGCTCCAAAGTTTAGCAATTACAATAAGCAGATGCCCCATTCGTGTCAGCTGCAAACATTAATATCTAGAAAGAAAATCCTACCCTCAACAAAATTAAGCAATTCCATTAGCAATTACAGGCTTTCGGTCTCCCACTAATATGCAGCACTAGTTTTCTATATCATGCATCAAACATAGGAAAAACAGTGAATGAGATAGTAGCTTAATAAGGCATAACATTTTTGCCATCAATCTTGTTAAAATCAAAGCTCTTAATATCAAGTTACATTTACTAAATTAAAAATTTACACACACACACGATCTCTCAAACTGAGGACATGCATAAGGGTGCACAGAGAGGCCTTGGTTTGTAGGCAAGGATGATGGTGGTGGCATGACTGAAAATGGTGGTTGTTGATGGAAGCCATGGCTAATTATATATACATATATATACAGAGATGTTATTATCAGGTCGACCTAATGCAAAGTTGCGTCAGGTCATCTCCATATGACCAGTTTCAAATGAGATTTTGTAAATCATTGGATTAGATACTCCTCTTTTGTATGTCGTGCCAGCAAAAAATCATAGTGATCTAACGGTTGTTTTTTGAAAAATATCACTGTGAAAATATGCAACTTATTTGTTCTTCAAAATATGACCAATTTTTTTTTTTTTTTTTTACAAAAAGTTTTTTCAATAACCAACCGTTGGATAGTTTTGATTTTTTGCTGGCATGACATACAGAAGAGGAGTATCTAATCCAACAGCCGATTTTACAAAATCTCTTTTGAAACTAGCCATATAAAGGTGACCTGATGCAACTTTGCGTCAAGTCGACCTGATAATAGCATTTCTGTATACATATATACTGAACATCTTTTACCTCGAAATGTTGCTCCCTTGCCCCATACAAATTTGTTAGCTCATTTATCAAAATCTTTCCTCCACTTTCAACTTAACAATCTTTTATTTCTCAAAAAGACTAAGGGTCTCTTTATGTCAATTTTTTCTAAAACCACTTTTGAATAACTATTTATTCACACAATTCTTTAAAATTATGTTAAATTATGTAACGCCCCAAAATGACCTTAGATTGACCATCCCGGGTAGGTCAACCCCTGTCAATTTGAAGCCACAACCTGACATGCTCATTCATATATCCATACTCCAGGGGAAGAAAAAGACATAATATACCAAAGTGCAATGTCATGAAAGCACATACAAATGTCCCAAATTCAAAGTTCAACATGCAGAATATTTAATAAATACAAATCTGACTGCCAACATCCCTGGCATAATAGGCATAAAATATACTATTATAATTAATAACGTCATAAATGTCCCCATCTTGTTCACGTCCTACAGGAATGCAATAAAATCCAAAGCAGGGCCGTTCCTACTAATAACTAAGGAGCCAGCCTACCTCCAACTGAACCACTGGTAATGTCCTGTAAATCTGCGGGATAAAAACCCGCGTGAGCTTTGGAAATGCTCAGTAGAAATACAACCTCATATAACAACAATAATATTGATGCAAGGAATATTAAATAAAACATTTTAACATTTCATGGTAAATCATCATCTCAAGAGTGGTGGGTGGTTTACATGATTTATAATACAATATATTGTAACCTTAAAGTTTTAGAAGAACTTTAGATACTTGCTAGATTGTGTCAATTTACCGGGCTCTAGCGGGCCAGTGCTAGATTGTGTCAATCCACTGGGCTCTAGCGGGCCAATACTAGATTGTGTCAATCCACCGGGCTCTAGTGGGCCAGTGCTAGATTGTGTCAATCCACCGGGCTCTAGCTGGCCAGTACTAGATTGTGTCAATCCATCGGGCTCTAGCGGGTCAGTGCTAGATTGTGTCAATCCACCGGGCTCTAGCGGGCCAGTGCTAGCGGGCCAGTGCTAGATTGTGTCAATCCACCGGGCTCTAGCGGGCCAGTAGGGTCATGCTATTGGCTCCACCCTAGACCATGGTTTGAAATATCTCATAAATCATCATGACTAGATTGTGTCAATCCACCGGACTCTAGCGGGCCAGTGCTAGATTGTGTCAATCCATCGGGCTCTAGCGGGCCAAAAGGATCATGTCATTTCAAGTATCAATCAATAAAATCAATAACTCAAAACAGTAATTTCATTGTAGCACAAAGTACGTTCAAATCATAAAATGAGTACATTTCATAAATACGATTCACAAATACATTTCATAAACAATTCATTACCGCAAGCTATTAACTGATAGAGGAGTATTCTCCGACTCTATCTCTTTCATATCCGTTCAACACATTATAAACATAATTAACTTGTAATATACATTATCATATCAAAATATGTAAGCATAGCTCATCGCTTAAGGGGTAGATGATAACTTACCTGAACCGCGGTCATACCTTGTAATCAAGTATATCGAAATTCAGGACCTCAGCTCAACCACTATACAACACTATACCAAAACAAATTCTCCAATACCATTATTTCGTAATAACAAATATCACTTTAATAGAAGTTTGAGTAATCGTTTCGTATACTATCGTAACTCACATAAAAATAGTTCACAAGGCAAGTTACTGTCTAAACAAAAATACATTTCTACAGCATTGCTTGGGTTTATCACTTTATTTTAAAATTTGAGTTAAATCAAAATATAAGGGAATGACTAATTAAAACAACTCATGGTATCTATCTTATTTGTAAAACAGTTCAGAAAATCAGGCACACAAGTATAAACCAACCATCTCAATTTTTCTTACATAAATCTATTATAATATGCCTTTGTGATATTTCTAATGAATAAATGCAGTGAAGACCTCATTCCCATATTCGTAAGTATGTTAGATTCAATATTAAAAATATAGGTTATTAAGCAATGGGTAAGTTCTTAAATATGTAAATCCCATGCCTTGGTTTTCTTTTCTTAAATACGTCATATAAGTTTGACAACCCAAAAATGATAATAATAATAATACATAGATATACCTCATGTATTTATTTAAAGCCACAGTAAAAGAGTAAAGTTCTACTGCATTCATTATTTATATCAATCAAAGATCTATGAAGTCTAAGTGATTCATTAAATCAAAGATAGAATCGTTGGAACATCATTAATAGTAAAAGAGTACTTATTCCTACCTCAAATGAAATGATGTTCCAACCCATATAGCTTCATGAGCCTCCCAAGCGATGTTAATGCAATGCCATAAACAAAGGTCCCTCCAAGAGCTCCCCAAATCTGATAAACAAATTAACAGAGATGCAAAAAAAGAAAATTAAAGAAAGCTAAGGGTCTAGAATCACAAAATATCATAACTCGGACCCTTATACGGTTTAAACCCAACTTAAGGGACCCATAACCTCACAACGATTAAACCAAAATCCTTGAACCTTTTGGAACATAATCCCAAGCATGAATGGATGCTGCATATCAAATTTCATGGCTAAAGTCCAAACGGTTTAAAAGATATACACTCAAACAGTAAACGAATGCTCTCAAAAAGGCAGTTTTGGTATTTCTGAATTTTCTCTCCCTCTAAACCACGAATCTGACCACAAGACCAAGATATTTAGAAACTAGACTTCATAAGCTTTCCGTACATATAAAGAACACCCAAATCCGAGTCCGGATGAGTGAGATACAAGCGTTTGAAGTTGACATAGAAAACGCTCACAATGTGCGCGTGAATAGTGTCCAAGACTCCCCAAATTTCACAAACACCCACCAAATCACCAAGTCTTAGTCCCAAACTTTAAATCTATCATAAACAAACCTTAAGAACAATAACTACACCAAAAATACTCAAATCACATGGTTCGATCTTGAGATCCACAAAGTTTTAGGCATAAAACCCAAACAAACCCATTTTTATCACAAACTAACCAAACCTCACAAAATCAACTCATTAATCCTTCAAATCCACACCCAAACACTACAAAAACAACCCTCAAACATCATCCAAGCATAACTTTCCCATAAACAAAAGATTTGAATCAAAACCCATAAAATGGGTATGAAGGAAAACCAAAAAGATGAAGAAAAGGGGCAATGGGAAGAGAACCTTACCTTCACCGGCGACGAGGTGGCTCCGGCAAGCTCCGACGAACTCCCCCCATGGCTGCTCTCTCTCCCCCTCTCACGGCCCTCTCTCCTCACTCTCACTGCCCCTTCTCTGCTGCCCGAAAATGAAGAAGGAAAGGAAGGATAGGCTTTTAAAATAAATGGGACATGGGTGTCATTTTAAAAAAAGTTTAGTTTAGTTGGCTTTTTTTTTTTTTTTTAAAAAAAAAGAAATACAAAAACTTTATTTAAAAACACATGACTGAAGATTTAAAAGTCTGGGTTGTCACAAATTATGTCTTCATGTATTAAAATTTATATACTAAAAGTGATTGTGGCAAAAGTTGGGGCTTCCTAACTATTGACACAATTACTTATTGTATGAAAATTTTGCCAACATCCTATCTCATCTCAAGTTGTCTAAATTAAAAGTTATTTATCACTATATCTCTTAAATCAAGTGAAATTTTGAACTAAAAGTGATTTTAGAAAAATCTAATGCAAATGAACCCTAATTATAATGCTTTTTGCAAGATGAATAATAAACCAATTGCCAATAAAAAAAAAAAAAAAAAAAAAAAAAAAATTTGCCCCCCTAAAGCAAATTCCTGGCTTCGCCCCTGTTTCTTAACTATGATTTCGGTCATGATTGCCAAACTGTAGGTAGTATTTTTAGTATCAATCGTATGCTTATTACGAAATATTTTTTGTCAATATAATTGGGATTTTTAATTTTAGGGTTCGATTAAGTATGAATTATATGTATTGTTTTGTACTGGGGGCAGTTTTAAGAATTCGCTTAGGGTCCGTTTTAAGGGTTGGATTAAGTATACGCATTAATTGTAGCGCTCAACTTCTTAAAATGTGTCTATAAAATATTTAGACAAGATTACATAAGTTCTTTATTATAGCATCTTGGCTTAGTTTTTGTTACGATCAACCGTAAAATAATGAATAAATCTTCTTATTCAATTACCCAAAAAGTCTTTTTATTTGACATTAGTAATAATGTTGAAGTGGGAAATTTTCTCATGCATAGATTGTTAGCGATTATTTTATGAATCTTTGGTACTGGAAGAAGCTAGTGTGAGGTTGGTGAATCTTATAATTGGGAAGATGATTTTTCATTTTTGTTTCAGCAACCAGATTCTTCCAAAGGAGAAACATCCAGCAAGGATGTGACGAGAAAAAGAACGCAGGAGGAGATTGGATCAGAAATTGTGGTAAGTTGGGAGTCATAGCATTTTCTGAACTAGAACATCTTTGTTCAAGGTTATAATTAATAATGAGAGGCACTTTTTTGTACAATCAAGACATTCAGTTTCAAAATTTTGTTATTTACTTATATACAAATACTTTGCCGATGCTCCAGCTGCATCTTTATCATTATAGGCTTTTTATAAGAAACATTTATCATTATCATTTTCTTCCAATGCATCTCTTCGAGCTGTCTCTTTCTTCCATCATCATTATCATGAATTTTCATACTAATCCAATGAGAAGGTGGGCATTATTAAGTTGATGTAGTTGGAGGACTACCTATTCAGTAACATAGTGAGGGAGGATTGTTGCTTTTAGATTAGTGGCCCAATAAATTACATTAGACATGTATTTGATTCAGCACTGTGGTACTGGTAGATGGTGAGAAGGAGAGACACCTCTATCTTGTGTTCGCCCCCTTGAGTCCAAGTGTCTAGTACTTTATTTGTAACATGACTTATGAAAACAGTTCTGTAAGTTATTTTTGGGAATGCAACTTATTTCTGTTTTTTTATTTTATTTTATTTTTTTTTTCCAAAATCTGCTTAAAAATGCTGGAAATTCTGAAATTATTTCTGTAAATAGTTTTGTCCAAACAAATGGAGCCTAACATCTGATCATTTGTGGAGGTGAGACCAATTTGTTAAAGTTGATTGATCAAGGTGATCTTCTGTTTCCTTGGTAATGATTTTATTTTGTAAAAATTTACATTTTATAAAAACCATGATTAATGGGTGAATAATTGTTTATTGGAACTTGAGGGAAGCATCAGTCGCTTAATTTACACTGTTGAGGCTAGGAGGTTTGGATGTATCATCTGTTTGGCTTTTTTTTTTTTTTTCCTTTCTTTTTTCTGTGTATCTATAATCAAGTGTTCCCTAGGGAGTCTAGGGGTGGCTACTGGGGTGGAAGGAGACTAATGTGGCACCTTGTAATATATAGCAATAGTTTTAATCCATTTCTCTGCTTGCTTGCTGAGAAATTCTAGGAAGAGAGAAGATAATTTGGAATCTTATGACAGTCTCTTCAACCCTGACCTATTAAAAGATTCCAAGTTTTCTTTTTGGGTTTTTCTTTCCTTCTTTGTGTGTGCGTGTGTGTGTGAGAATATACTTTGAGCTTTCTCATTGTGTATGTTGAGGCATGTGGAAGGAAGCATGGGAATATTTGGTCAAGAGGAGGCTATATAATCTATCAAAAGATGTTTATGTAAGCAGTCTGGATCCCTCAAAGTTCTGTCATATACAAGGCTAAAATTGAAGATTTTGAAAGATGTCATATGTTACAATAAGTTGCTTGGTCAGCATGGTAGTTCATACAATGCATGATTTGTTGTTGGGTAGGTGGGATGATATCATAGGTGGCTTGTTCGGGGAATATTTGATCCATCTTATTGTTCTGTTAGTTGTTAAATTTTAGTGTTTGAGAGGTTTATAAATACTTTATTTTTAAATTTTAAGTACTAAATTGTGCTGATATTGATGCATTGGGAAGCGATGGTATATATAGAAATATTCTATCATATGCATGAGGGAGTATTTTCTAATCTGTTTTCTTCTTATTCTATTTCTCTCCTCCTCCTCAGCCTACTCGCCCTCTTCTCCTCCATAGAAATACTTTATAGAGTGCATAAAAAGTCCCTGTTTTCATTCCCCATCATAACCCCAGCTGCCAAGAACATGGATTCATGCATACAAGCACGCACATCCTGACATAAGTATAGAAATGTATACTTGAAAGGTCATTATGAAAATTGCTTGTTGCGAATTGGAAGCCATCTTCCTGTCACTTTCTCTCAACTTTATTCATCTTCTTTCTTAGAGCTTTTTACCACATTTTTGTTAGTAGTGACTTGGTAAAAAATTGCATGCGTTTCCATACTGTTATAACCGAGCAACATTAATGTATGCAATGCAAACTTAGTGAGTAGGGATGTTTTACCACTCCGGTTAGTGTCATGGCATAATTCAGTAGAAGATCTTGGGGGTTATGTTTTAGGCTGTGTAGAATATTTGTAGTCCTGTGTCTTGGAGACTATGCGTGGGCTGGACTTTGTTTTATTTCTACATTTTTCTATGGCTTTGCAGGAAGCAGTTGGATCAACGTTTATTTCAACCGATCCCTTGAAAAAGCATCTCAAATTAGATGGTTATGTTGCTCAAGCACAATCTTCTGATTCAGTAAGTGGATGTCACAGCCTGATGGATGCAAACTCACATTCGCTTTCCTTACAGCTTTCCGAACACATCAAGGCCATTATGAATTTTTGGTAATGCCTTTTGGCCTTACCAATGCACCATCGACGTTTCAAGCTCTCATGAATGAAGTATTTAAAAATTATTTGAGAAAATTTATTCTTTTTTTTTAATGATATTTTAATTTATAGCAAGACATGGGCTGAACATGTAAATCATTTGGAGATTGTTTTTTATATCCTCAAGTCTCACCAATTATATGTCAAGCTTGAAAAATGCCAATTCGGCCAAAGGGAAGTCAAGTACCTAGGCCATGTAATATCCAATGCAGGTGTGGCCGTGGACCCAGACAAAATAGCTGCTAGATGGATTGGCCCAAGCCTAAGACGCCTAAAGCTTTATATGGCTTCTTTGGTTTGACAGGCTATTATCGAAAATTTATCAAAGATTTTGGTAAAATAGCTAGACCTCTCACAAAAATGTTGAAGAAAGACTCTTTCTCATGGAGTTCTCTTGTTGAAGAGGCATTAGACAAACTCAAGGAGGGGATGACACGTGCACCAATGTTGGCTCTCCCTGACTTTTCAAAAAAAATTATAGTAAAGTGCGAAGCATCCGGTTCGGGAGTTAAAGCAGTTTTGATGCAGGAAAGGCCAATTGCTTTCTACAGCCATGCTCTTCAAGGAAAGCATCTCTTGCTCTCTACCTATGAGAAAGAAATATTAGCCCTTGTTCTTGCTGTACAGAAGTGGCGTCCATATCTCTTGGGAAGGCAGTTTGTGGTACACACCGATCAACAGTCTCAAGCATTTTTGGAGCCAGCAGATTACAACGGTTGCACGACAAAAATGGCTATACAGGGTTTGACTTTATCATCAAATACAAGAGAGGAAAAGAGAATGTTGTGGCAGATACACTTTCTAGAAGAGAAGAACCAGAAGAAAATTAAAGGGAAATGCTGGCTTTCTCTAGGCCAATCCCGAATTGGGTGGAAGCAATTAAAGAGGAAATCCTAACTAACCCATCGGTTAGTGCAATTGGTGAATGATGGGGAAGCCGTGGGTCTTTGGAGAGTTGAAAATGGACTCTTGATTTTTAAAGATATAATTTATTTGGCTAAGGATTCTTCTCTTGTGGGTGGGATAATTGAGCAATTTTATAATAGTACACATTATGGGCTCCTAAAATCTCTTCGGTGAATTCGATCTACTTTTTATTGGAAGGGCATGAGGAAGCAGATCAAAGAGTACATTCAAAATTGTAACATTTGCTAGCGTCACAAGGTGGAACAACTTGCCACGGCCAGACTCCTCCAACCATTGCCGGTGCCAAACCACATATGGGAAGATATTTCAATGGATTTTATTGATGAGTTGCCGACATCGAAAGGAAAATCTACCATTTTTGTTGTGGTAGATCGGTTATCAAAATATGCTCACTTCATTGCCATAGCTCATCCATATACCGCTGTGGGAATTGCACAAGTTTTCTTTTATCAAATTTTTCGATTGCATGGAATGCCGAGATCCATTGTGTGTGATAGAGATCCAACACTTACAAGTATGTTTTGGCAAGAGTTATTCCGGTTGAACGGTACCAATTTTAATATTAGTTCAACTTATCATCCCCAAACGGACGGTCAAAGTGAAGTGGTGAATCAGACAGTTGAAATGTATCTTCGTTGCTTTACCAGTTCTCAACCTAAGAATTGGGTTAAATGGCTTTCATGGGCAGAATACTGTTACAACACAAGCTGGCATTCAACTATAAAGCGGACACAATTTGAAGTAGTGTATGGACTGTGCCTCGCCTAATCTGTTAGCTTATGAGCCCCGCACAGCCAAGGTGGCTGCAGTTGAACAAGAGTTTTGAACCGGGATGAGCTTCTCAAAGAATTAAAGGCGAAGATAATTGAGGCCCAAGTAAGGATGAAACGAATTTATGATTCCAAGCATAGAGAGACGAGTTTTCAGTGGGCGATTGGGTGTATTTAGACCATCTCCAATCATAAACTCAAACTCAAACTTAAATTGAGTCAGGATTTGAGTAAAAAGCCCCTTTTAAATGAGAGCTCTCCAATCATTAACTCAAATTTTTACTCAAATCTTTTTAATAATTATATTTTACTCCCCGCAACTTTATTTTATTACGTTTTCCCCCCCAAGATTACTTTCCCACCAATAGCATGAAAGACCTAAATTCGACAGGAACTCAGATCTGCAGAGAGGGAGGGAGGGAGAGGGAGGGAGGGAGGGAGGGAGGGAGAGAGAGAGAGAGAGAGAGAGAGAGAGAGAGAGGAGTCTGCTCAACGGCTCTTTCTGCACGCCGGCAGCAAGCACGGTAGGTAGCTGGATCTGGTTCGCCGGGAAGGAGAGAGAAGGAGAGAGGGGGCTTCAGTTCGCCGGAAAGCAGGTTCGCCGGGATGCCGGGACGATGAAGCTGGCAGGGAAGAAGGCAGACGGCAGCTTCATCCTCTTTCCAACGGTCATATTTCTTTGACTCAAATTTTTGAGTTAGAACTCAATTTGAGTTTAAGTTTGAGTAAAACTCAAATTGAGTTTGAGTTTGAGTCAGGGTTGGAGAGGGTTTTTGGGCTATTTTTACTCAAATTTGAATTTGAGTTTGAGTTTGAGTTAGGATTGGAGATGCTCTTAAAGTTGCAACCGTACAGGCAAATGTCTGTCTCTATGAGGAGAAATTTGAAACTCTCCCCCAAGTATTATAGCCAGTTTAAGATCTTATAGGGAATTGGAGCAGTTGCTTATAAATTAGAGTTGTCGAGTGAGGCTCATATTCACCCGGTTTTCCCTGTCTCTGTACTCAAGCAAAAGGTTGGGGCTGGAATTACTATTCAACCTCAATTACCTTCAATGGCCAAAGAAGATGAGAAGCTGATTTCGAACCTGCAAGCCATTTTGGACCGTCGGATGCGAAAGAAGAGAGAAGAGGTTTTAATTCATTGGCAAGGGCTCTCACCAGCTGAAGCAATGTGGGAGGATTTTGATTTTATTAAAAATCAATTTCTAGATTTTTCCCTCGAGGACAAGGGCCATTTTTTTGTTGAATATTTTCAAAATAAAGTATTTTAATATTAGGGTTTTTGAAAATTTCCTTTGTTCTTTAGAAAGCTTGAAAGTTTTTTGCACTTGTCCCACATTAGAAAAACAAAAGTAGGTTAAAGGCTTTATAAGTTCTTAGTTTGGATTTATGGGTTGGGCCCAAGGGGTACCCAAGTTTTGTGAGGAGGGAGGACCTAAACAAGATTGGGCTTGGACCCAAAAACCACGCGCACCCGCCCCGCTCCGGGTTGGGTTGGGTCATTAGATCCAATGGGCCCTATTCTTTTTTAATATAATTAAATTGGATTTCTTAATGGATCTGGAGCGGAACTGACCCATGTGGGTGCAAACGAGTCCGGAGCTGGAGCTGACCCGCGCGGCGGACCGTACGGTCACGAAAGGTACCTTTTGGTCCGAATTGGTGCAACCAAATGGCACAAACCCCTCTATAAATAGTGGTCCGACCATATCAATCAATCATCCCAATTTAGAATTGATATTCTTCTGAATTCTCCCTCTCGTGTTTACGGTAGGTTCTGGCTTTCAATATGCGTTCTAATTGCTGCAGAAATTGAAGCGCAGTGTCTTGGGTCACTTGAATTACATCACAAAGGTATTCTGCTCTATTTTCGTTGGTGCATACACAGATAGAGGATCTATAGATCAGCCTCATTTTATCCTAAGGCGAATTTGCTGTTAACCCAGTGCACACATTTGGTGGGGTCAAATATTGTCTTTAGGAAAGCAACACAGTAACGTGACTTGAGGCATATATTCTATATTTTGGAGTTTGTCAGGCTACACCATATTTTCAACATTTTAGAGGGGAGGAAGATGTTACGTGTGCATGGTATGATTCACAGCTGGTTGCCAGATAAGGGTGGTTTCTCTAGTGCTAATAAATAGGATAGTGGGTTATCCATTGAGATATTTTTGTTATGTTTTCTACATGGGTTTGTTAGTAGTAGGATGTGTTTGTTTGGCTTAAGTTTTCCTATTTTTATGCTTATCATCCTCTTAGCTGTTGGGATATTCCTATGTTTTTAGGAATTCAACGTTGTATGAGTTATTATTTAAGGACTGGTATGAATAAAGAAAGCAGCTAATCTTTATCCAAATATCTTTGTGCTAATCTGGAAGATTTGGGTTCCCTCAAAGCTATAAGCAATCCAGTTTTATTCGAATACTCTGTTTTTTCTTCAATATTCAATATAGGAAAAACGAAGAGTGGCTTAGCTGTACCAGAGTCTGCTAGGGCTCTCTCTTGATGGAAAAAACAAGAATTTGAATAACATGTGAGTTTGAATAGTAAATTCTCCATGTGAGTATGGGCCCCTTCTTTTCTTTTTTCTTTGGGTGAGGGAGAATTTGAATAGTACATCGTTCATGTGAATAAAGGGCTCATTTAATGTTGGGATCGACTTTTTCCATTGTACATCGTTCACGTGACCAAACACAGCACTAAAGGACACATGCTTACAAATAAGTTTTTCCCAGTTTGTCACCATTACAGAAAACTTGAATCATCACGGGCACGTTTATTTGGTAAGAATTGCCAGAAGGATATGCTCATTTAATCTTGGATGGAGATTTTACTTTTAGGTAACCGCACAAGAGATTCATAAATAATTTAGGCCCATTTATGTTTATTTTCTATTTTTTAAAATCATTTTGGAGCTCAAAATTCCACTTGATCTATAAGATGAGATGATAATTACTTCTAGCTAACTTGAAGGGTGATAGAATGGTTGGCAGAAGTTATTGTAGCAAAAATTAGGAGATCTCAACTTTTTTCACAATCACTTTTAGTATAAAAATTTTAATGTGTAAAGACATTGTTTGAACATATATAATTATAAAAATATGTATGAAGATATAGTTCTTCAAAACAGATTTTAAGAAACACTAACTCAAAGGAGCCTTTATTTGTGTTTGGCAATTGTATTTCAAAAGCGATTTTCTCTTTTAAAATTGTGAACAGATTCGTAATGGACATAAAGTTTAGTGATACGCTTCTAAATTTTAAGAAATTATTGGGTTGGAGTACATAAAAGTATGTTGAAATTTATTTACTTGTATTAGAGTTTGGGATGGGGGTAGAATAAATGACAAGATCATGTAGTATAAGTGGCCCATCAAACAAGACCCAACCTGAATGTCGTGGGATCAAAACTTGGAAGTCTTTTCTCTAATCTCGTAATCTCGTCGTGGATGGCCTACCTTTTACTATATCGGAAATGAGACTTAGTTTGGCATGTGCAAACTGTCCAAAAATATCCCTAACCACCAAACCAAAAAAAAAAAAGAGAGAGAGATAACAAGTGAGATCATCTTTGAGATGTGAAAGATTAATAAAAGAGGAAAAATTGCAGAATGTAAACAGAAAGGAAAACAATGGAGGTGGTAGATGATGTCAATCTCTTACATTCTTGAATATGTATTAAAGAAGTAGTACACTGCAACCATTTCACAGAGTATTCGTGATTTTTGCTTTTGCTTCTCCACATAGTAGCGGTTCTTGCACGGCTACTATACGTTGGTGGCGAATGAGTAGAGATAAAGAGATCCATTACAAAAAAACGAAAGAAAGGGAAAATTGTATACTTTGTTTCCAGTTGAAGAAAAGCAAGCCAAACAGTGATATATATATATATATATATATATATATATATATATATATATATATATTATTAATAAGCCAAACATAGATTACAAAGGAAAGGGAATGAGAAAATAAATCCAGAAAAAGACATTTAATAAAAAGGAAAGAAGAAATTAAAAGAAAATAGAAATTAATCTAATAGCTTCATCTCCTTCTTTCCCTTCTCATGTATTTTCCTTATAATTCTTCTCTTGTTCAAGATCACTATATAAATCTAACAAATGAAGTGATCGTATTCTACCTATTTTTTAATAATAAGACTCAATTTTTCAATAAAATCATCATGGTTCTTAAGGATTTGAAGCTAATGATAATAGTATGTTACTGCTACATTTTAAGGAAACTCATTGTTGCCTCAGAGGGCCTTGGACCACCCATGTCGTATCCACCGGTGCAGTTGCATATTCAAGACCAATTTGTAAGTACATTGCAATTTTTCTTCTTCTTCCTCCTTTATTTGTGTTTGTTAGAAGACAAGATGTGGGTTCTCTCTCTCTCTCTCTCTCTCTCTCTCTCCAAATTAACAATAACGGGGACTGACTTTTTATATATGTGTGCAGGCGGTGATGGATAATGGCATATGCCAAGTTAATTTATCGAATCCAGAAGGAATTGTTAGGGGGATTCAATATGGTGGCATCGACAATTTGCTTGAAGTTCTCAACAACGAAACAAATGGAGGGTATGCATTAAATTTAATTCTTTTTTTTTTTTTTTTTTAATTAACAACGAAGTGCGGAATAGCAAAAAACTGCAAATTAAACTCCCCCTTTATGTGCACATAAAACAACAACATTTATAGGCCGTGTGTATCAGTGTGTGTATATATATATAAATATATATTTTGTAATGGAATATGTAGGTACTGGGACCTTGTTTGGAATCCACCAGGAAGTACAGGAACAAGCAAAAAGGGAACTTTCGATGGGTATTCTCTCTCTCTCTCTCTCTCTCTCTGTGTGAAATAACTGCATAAATTATTAGATCGATCTGAATGTTTCCATATACATATTCTATATTAATTGTATGCATTGGCGCCCACAGAGACACAAATTATACTCTTGTTTAATTCATTACTAACAATGCAGGATTGAAGCAACAAGTTTTAAGGTAATAGTAGAAAATGAGGATCAGGTGGAACTCTCATTTTCCAGAACGTGGGATCCCGCCCTGGAGGCCAAACTTGTTCCCTTAAATATAGACAAAAGGTCCTAATCTTAATTATATAAATTTATTTTTATTTCAATTAATTAATTAATGCTAATATTAATGATGATGATATTATATATTCTAGATTTGTAATGCTCCGGGGTTCCTCGGGCTTCTACTCCTACGCCATATATGAACACTTAAAGGAATGGCCTGCATTTAACCTTGATAGAACTAGATTCGCCTTCAAGCTTAGAAAAGACAAGTACGTACACTAATTTCCCCCATCTTTTTAATTAATTATTAATTATTAATTATACCCATTTATAGATGTTTTTCTTTTTTAAATAACAGTCCAAAAATATTTTTAATACTTTAATTTTGAATGGATAGGTTTCACTACATGGCAATAGCAGATAAGAGGCAAAGATACATGCCCCTACCAGATGACCGGTTACCGGATAGAGGCCAAACCTTGGCATACCCAGAAGCAGTCCTGCTTGTCAATCCTGTGGAGCCTGAATTCAAAGGAGAGGTACTCTTTTGTTTTCCACCACAATTTAATTCCCTTCTCCATTGTATCAATTAACTAGCTCCTCAAATATTTTACAATGTTTCAATGAAAACCTAATAAATGAAGAAAGAGAAATGCCTAGATCCCTTCTATGGAATGGAATTATATGCTTAGAATATATCCCATGTCTATGAAATTTTCGTGCACGTGCCCTGGGAGTTACGGGATGAATCCCTCACTCCAGTATCTGCACCGAAATTTCGTCCACAGGATATGAGAAATTTAATAAAATAAAATAAAAAAATTACCATTTTATCGGGACCTTTCTTTTGGAACGTGTGGATCGACCATGTGCAGGTAGATGATAAGTACCAGTACTCGAGTGAAAGCAAAGATGTTGGAGTCCACGGGTGGATATGTATGGACCCGCCCGTGGGGTTTTGGCAAATAACACCCAGTTTTGAGTTTAGGTCCGGTGGACCTCCCAAACAGATCCTTACATCCCATGTGGGCCCCACTACCCTTGCTGTAAGTTGTCTGTTAAACATTTTAAAGTTTTGTCATTACAATTTACCAATTAAATTGATATGCTTTGCATCTTCCCTTGTATCTTTTTGGACTTATCAAATAATGGGTCCGATCTTTAATTTGATCATTTGATTTGAAAAAGTTTCATCATTTATCTAAAACAGTTTTTCATTATAAAATAATAGCAAAAGTTTAGTTCAAATGCCTAAAATCATTCAAGCTAAACTAATTTTTAAAAATCAACCGTTGGATCATTGTGATTTTTGGCAGACATGACGTACAAAATAAGGTATTTAATTTAATCCAACGGTGATTTTTTCAAAATCTATATTACAACTAGTCCTATAAAGATAATTAATTTTCGGAACTTTGCTTTAAATGCATCTTATTATAGCATTTTCAATATATATTCGGGGATGAAGGGGTGTGATGATGAGTCACTAATTCAAACTTTGATGAAAATGGCATGATCAGGTGTTCCTCAGTCCTCATTATTCAGGAGAGGATCTGGTACCCAAATTCGCAGCCGGCGAACCGTGGAAGAAAGTTTTCGGCCCAGTTTTTATCTATCTTAATTCTGTTTTGGATGGAGGTGAACCGCTTTCACTTTGGGAGGATGCCAAACAACAGGTTTTTAACCTAGAAAAAATCATGTTTTTTATTTATTTTTTTTTGTTTTTTGCCTTTTCTCATGTGGTATATATAGGCATATTAATTGTTCCTTTGATGGACAAGAAGCACTTATACAAATTGATCTTTCAGATGTCGGTCGAAGTCCAAAGCTGGCCATACAGTTTCCCAGCATCTGAGGATTTCCCACCGTCGGATCAAAGGGGTAATGTTTGTGGAAGATTACTAGTCCAAGACAGGTATATGTTCCGGTTTCTTATTTACTTTCTTCCTCCCACTTATTTAGAAGCAGCAGCTGTTGTCTGTCCAGTTTTAAGACAAACCAAGCTATTTGGGCTTTGACGAGTAATTATTTTTGGGATATATAACATTATTACTCAATAATGCGTAGATCTTCATTTTATGTTGAAAGTCAAATAAGCATAAAACCATAGGTCATTCCATTTGAGGTCAAAAATTGAAATTTGGCCTTACTTAGTACTCACATATGAGAACATTTATCTTTGTGCTAGTTTATAACTTAAAGATGAAATTTGTAGAAAGTGTAATCAATTGATTTTAATTTATAGAATTAAGATTAGAGTATAAATACCAACAATAAAACTAAGGCACCGTTTGGATTTGTTTTTTATAAGTACTTATTTGCATTTTTTAAATTTTTCTAAGAAATTATGTATTGCAAATTTTTAAAAAAGCAAATAAGTAGTTATGAAAAACAAATCCAAACGGTGCCTAAATTTATGAAATTTTACAAGTTGGCGACATTCAAAGAGGAGAGTATATCAAATCTATTTATCAGCATACAATAAGGATTATAGTTTAAAAAAAATTTCGACCTCTTGACTTTCAACTGAACTCTATAAATTGTGTATCAATCTAAATTCATGTTAAAAAATTTGCTTCAAGTGTATTATTCCCAAACTCTCACACAATTCTTAATCAAAAGAGTGCCCCTTTCTAGAAAAAATTTATGGCTCTGCCCTGTCAACTCAAACCTTATTTTTGAATCCCTTAATTTAATGAAATAAGGTTGAGTAACATAAGCCTACTCGACTCAATTCTGCTTATTCCCATTCTTAAATGATAACACATGTGTTGTTCTTGTTCTCCATCATTTTTTGAAATAGAACTTATTTAGAAATTTTTGGATCTGTTTCAAATAGCTTCCACTTTTGCTTTTAAAGAAAAAGCAGAAGTCAATTGTGTTTGGAAACCTGGACACATTGGAGGTTTATTTTTAGCGAGGTTAAGTAACAAGGGCAAGGTTAGTATTTGTAATTTTCGCTAAAGAAAAGTTACTTATGCTTTTCTTAAAAGCAAGCGACTAGGTGCTTCATCCAAAAAGCAACAAAAAGTAATTTATATATTCTCTATTTTTATCCAAATAGGCTCTTTATAAACTAATGCCTCAATCTGTAATTTAGACCAAAGAGTAAGAGTAACTAAAGTAAAATAATCAAAGAGGTGGTAATTAAATTTGATGAAGGCTTATGTAATTACATTTAACTAGGTATATCAATGATGCCAATATATCAGCAAACTCTGCTTATGTAGGGTTGGCCCCTCCGGGAGACGTTGGATCGTGGCAAAGAGAATGCAAGGTACGTAATTTTGCTTAATTTTTTTTTTTTTTAATTTAAAAGAATAATTTACATTTTATACAGAATTAGGTCGTAATTAATCTTAGGTGTAATTTTTTTTTATATTAGGAGTACCAATTCTGGACCAAAGCTGACGTGGAAGGCTATTTTTCAATTAATAATATACGTCCCGGTGACTATAATCTTTACGCATGGGTTCCTAATTTTATTGGAGATTATAGATACAATATTGTAATCACCATAACCCCAGGTTCTATTTTCTCTCTCTATCTCAATTTTTTAGTTTCTGTTTGGATACCAAAAAGAATAAAGAAAATAAATAAATTGCTTTTTACTCTTAGTTTTTGAAATCCAAACAGAGGCTTAAATTGGAGGTTATATTGTATTGTATAATTTATGATTTGATTAACATTAAAAAGAACAGGTTGTAATGCTGATGTGGGAGATCTTGTATACGAGCCTCCGAGAGATGGACCCACATTGTGGGAAATAGGCATCCCTGATCGTTCGGCAGCAGAATTCAACGTTCCTGATCCTAATCCAAAGTACATCAACAATCTTTATGTGAATCACACAGGCAGGTGAGGTGAGGTTAGCCCTTCAGCTAGAATTGAGAAATAACATAATCATATCCCACTTTGTCTCTTAATTGTGGAAAGATTTTGTTATAAAATGAGAAGAGAATTGAAGGTTATCTTCTTTCAGATACAGACAATATGGATTGTGGGAAAGATATGCAGATTTGTATCCTGATGCCGATTTAATTTACACAGTTGGGGTCAGTAATTATAGCAAAGATTGGTTCTTCGCTCAAGTTAACAGGTTCAATTCTTCTTCCACCTTGTTTTGTTTAATCAAAATTGCCTAATCACACTACCTTTTTTTTTTTTTTTTTTTTGTTTGGGATATCCCGGGCTAGGCTGCCACTTGATTTCAATCTTAGGATGTTCGTGTTGACAGCTCTTCCTAGAGACTACTTGGGCTATCTCTTGGGATTAAAACTGCTGACCTTTACTATTGCCTAACAATTGTTCCAATTAATGAGAGATTTTTCCGTCAACCTTACTATTTATTATGTTAAAAAAATCTCCTATACACAGTAGTGTAGATCGAATGCTTTATTTATTTTTTTATTTTTATTTTTTTGGGCTAACATAGGATATACTTGACCTACTCCTGTTGAGGTTTGGGCCTGGACTAATCCCTAGAGATTGGTGAAATCACCCCTAAATCCTGCGCATCATGATAGTCAAGATGTCAAGATTGAATCACAAAACCTCCACTTTATAAGGAGTAGTCTTGAAATCAAGGAATTATGCATGGGTATATAATTCTCTCTATTTTTTTTTCCTTTTTTGGCCCATATTGAAACCCTTTTTAATATTAACAATTTGGACATTAATGGGCTTTATTGTCTTGAAACTCCGGAAATCTTAAATGGAGGATATATGTCACTACCCCCGCGAGATTAAGCATAATTTTTATAAAAAAAAATTTCTTTGTTAATTAACAAGCTTTTGTGCATTCCAGGAAGAAAGATGATAATACATATGAAGGGACCACATGGCAAATTAAGTTCACACTAGACAATGTGGATCATATCGGAATTTACAAACTGCGATTGGCACTCGCATCTGCACATGCTTCCGAATTGCAGGTACTAAATTTTAGGATTCACTAAGGGTATGTATATATATATATATATATATATATATATATATATATATATATATATATGGTGATTCTATATGAATTGAGTTGTTTTATTTCCCTTGCATATTCTTTAATGAACAAATCTATCTTCATTCATGGAGAAAAATTTAAGAAGATAACAAGTAATTTGTTGAGGGCTATGTCTCATGAAACATAGGTTAAGGGTTTGAAACTGATATGCATCCCGACCTTCAAACGGATGAGGTTAAATTTGTTGGTACATGATCTGTCCATCCTTGGGAATTAATCTAGGTCCGAACCTCAATAAGAGTAGGCATATATAGGATATTCTATATTCTTAAACAAAAAATAAAAAAATAAAAAAAATTACAACACTAAGTATGGTGATGATTCCAACTTTTTTAAAATGCATGATCTTATTCAAGATGAGGAATTTATGCATATAAATTGGAACAGAGTGTACTAATTAAATTGTTGTTGAAGGTTCGGATTAATGATCCAAATGCAAATCCTCCAATATTTTCAAGTGGAGTGATAGGGAAAGACAACACAATTGCAAGACATGGAATTCACGGGCTCTACTGGCTGTTCAATGTAGACGTAGCAGGTGCTCAGCTTGTGGAAGGGAATAATACCATTTTTCTAACACAAACCAAGAGCACAAGCCCTTTCCAAGGAATCCTTTATGACTATATTCGTTTAGAAAGTCCCCCATCTTCTTCTGATTCCAACAACGATTTCTAAAAGCTAGAAGTTGCTATTGTACACCATTCCGTTTCGAATAACAACTTCTTGAAATGTATCAGCGAAATCTATTGTATTTTTATTTTATTTTTTTTATAAAATAATGATAATGATAATGATAGTGATGATTTTTTGCAAGAAAAATTGGATAAAAACATCGTTTCTATCTGTTTAGTATTTGAGGTGTGTTTGCCCCTTTCCTCTTTTCCATCTTTATAAAGAATTTAATAGATCAAAAAAAAAAAAAAAAACCCACTATCATCATCAAGGACATAATTGAGGAGGGGGTTATCTAATCCCAAATATTACCATTTTTTCACTGCAAATTTTTCAGAAATTGATCATTGGATCTTAAGTGGGCATGACACATAAGGGAGTTATATATCTAATCCTGATTTTTCAAAATTTGTTTTACAGTTAGTATTGTAAAGATCACTTGATGCAAAGATACATCACGTGCACATATATGATAATAGAAGTTCTATTTACCCATCCTATGGCTCCGAGTAGAGGTGGGCTAACCATAAGGCAAGTAAGGACGTCTTACTTGATCACATTCCTATGTATATGTGGGACAAATTCCCTTTACAACTCGTTTTACGATTATTTATTCCATTCGTTTTCAAAATACCAATGTGGGTCAAATATTTTGAGAAATTGACTATTGGATTATATACTCTCCTTATACAAATCATACATGCCAAAAAACACATTAAACCAACGTTCACTGTAAAAAAACTGCGATATTTCCAATTATAATAATTTTTCACGATGACATTTTTCAAAAAAACCAACCAACTATAATTTTTGGCATACATGATATACATGAGAAATGTATCTAATCACGGGGTGTGTGTGTGTGTGTGTACACACGGAGATGCTAGTATAACATGCACTAGTGACACAACTTTCCGTCGGTGACTTTTCGAAAGATCAGTTGCAAAATAAAAGTTGAAAAACCGATCATTGAATTGGATTCTTTTCTTATGTATGTTATGCATACCAAAAATTACAGTGATTAAATTGTCAGTTTTTGAAAAATATTACTTTGAAAAACTATATATTTTTTGTTCTCCAAAATGTTACGATTTTTTCAGAGTCAGTTGTTTTAGAAATCAAAGGTCAGATCTGTGGTTTTTGGCAAGCATTATGTACATAAGAGGAGTATATAATCCGACGATCGATTTTTCAAAATTTATTATGCAATTGACTCTATGGGGATCACTTAACGCAACTTTGTGTCATGTACACCTTATATTAGCATCTTCGTATATATACATAGAAATGATCATATCAACAAATGCTTTAATTAAAAGAAAACATTAAACTAAAAGCTAATAGTAGGATGTGTATTTTGAAAAATTAACCGTTGGATTAAATATTAAATTTGTATATATCATGCATGCCAAAAATCACTGTGATCTGAAAATATGTGATGGTTTCAATTTATTTTTTCACTGAAGGTACTATCCCTCATTCCATCAATGCTACACCCAAAGACGAATCAAAGAACAGTGGGGAACCTAGGGCAAGATGTCCCTTTGCCAAAGGTGGGGTTTTTTTCCATCTGTATTTTGACATGCTGACATTGATTTTTAAAGTCAGCATATGTGCACAAGATTAGGACTCAATATATATATATATATATATATAACTTACAAAAGATATGACCGATCAAGCGGCCTGATAGCTTTGATAACCAAAATTACAATATGGAGAATTATCTGAGGATGAAGAAGGGATAACAAGGTTGAGAGGGTATGGGAGTCTAACAATTGAAACCCAAAAACAAACTCTGCCTTCTAACAATTACAAACAATCCTTTTATAGACTTGATAAGGTCTTCTTTAACCAAAGCCATCATGTGATCTCATAATGACTGTCTGCTGAACTGTTAACCTTTCGACTGCTTTAAACTGTGAATAGTGAATAGTAAAATTACTTTTACTATAGCACTATTATTTTAACCAAGAAAAAGCTGTCAGGAGCATCTCGAGGAGCCGAAAGGAGCCTTAAATGCTGATAATCTTGATATCTGTGAAATCTTTGCACCGAAAGCTGAGATTCCTGTTTTATCTGATAGGAGCGAAGATACCGAAGCAATCGTCTTCATTCTCCTGAGCATAATCAATATTTGGAGAGGAGGATTCCTCACTTTCATTATCTGAAATTTCTTCTTTAATGGAAGAAACTGCTGCTTCTAACTGCTTCAACAAATCCTTTTTAGATGTTGTAGGAGCTGTTATCATATTCTGGACAATCTTATTCTTACCCATTAGCAACTTAGATTGCTCTCCAAGACCAATACTGGACGTACCAGGTCTTTTCTT
>JAESVK010000050.1:1492836-1503633 GCA_017140935.1 Hamamelis virginiana | reverse complement strand
ATATATATATATATATATATATATATATATATATATATATATATATATAATGTCATGTCTTTGTTATATTATATAATAGAGTTTTGAGAATTTATTGTACCTATGTATTCGTATCGTGTCATAACTGTGGCGGCCAAGTCTGTGTCTTTACTTCTAAGGTTATTATCTTATGTAACTTCTAGTGGGTGGTTGTGTTTTATAGACTGGAATGCTTTACTACAAAAACTTGGTGCAACCGTTGATTATAATTGATCTAAGGACGAGGATTAACCTTGGCGGCAGAATGTACCATGAGAGTGCGACATGGCACGAGCTCTTAGGTCCTTTCACTAATTATCCTCCATTGGCTCAGAATTATCTTGATCAAGACATTTCTTTTCTCCTTCTAGCTTGTTGTCACGGTTGTCCTTTCCATCTCATCGTGCGATAATTGATTCAACACTACCCCTTATGTGGCTGCCCCCTTCTTTTCATCAGTTGATTCGACGACATGGTTTTCTATATTTATTTTGTTATAAGTGTTTCTTCATCTTTTATATTTTCCCCCTCATCCCATTGTCTTTGAGCTTTTGAGGGGTTTGTTTGGGGGCACCATTGATGTTGGAAAGATGAGCCCTAGTGCATGCCAGTACTATATGATGATGAAATAATATTGTGATCGATGATTATACTAGACTTGAGGGTTTTTGGGCATTTTATATATGCAAATTCATTGTTCTATTATATGGAAATCTTCTCTATTTAATCTTTTATCTTTTGAATTATTTTGGGGTCTATTAGGGGCACCATTGATGTTGCACAAATGGGGCTTGCTTTAGGGCTAGTATTGCATTAAAGATGAAGGAATATAATAAATCGCCTTACGCAACTTTATGGAACTATGCGTGCAAAACTTATAACAGTTTCCTTGTGTGTGTGTGTGTGTGTGTGTGTGTGGTGCTTTAATTTTCTTAATTATGAGGTTGTTACAAAGTTGTTACAAGTTCTTTACATTCATTAATAAAATTTATTACGATTTAATGAAAAATGATCAATGTGACTATATGCCACTGAGTAATGCTATTGCCTATTGAGACCAAATTTTAGATCACATTTTTTTAAATCATCTTTTGAATTGTTTTGGGGTCTGTTTGGGGCACCATTGATGTTGCAAAGACAGGGCTTGCTTTATGGCTAATATTGCATTAAAGATGAAGGAATATGATAGATCGCCTTATGCAACTTTATGCAACTATGCGTGTAAAACTTACAACAGTTTCCTTATGTGTGTGTGTGTGCGCGCGTGCGCGCGCGTTTGTGTGCACTATTTTAATTTTCTTAATTATGAGGTTGTTACAAAGCTATTACAAGTTCTTTACATTTATTACGATTTAATGAAAAATGACCAATGTGACTATATGCCATTGAGTAATGCTATTGTCTATTGAGACCAAATTTCAGATCACATTTTTTTTATATCATCTTTTGAATTATTTTGGGGTCTGTTTGGGGCACCATTGATGTTGCAAAGACGATACTTGTTTTATGGCTAATATTGCATTAAATTTGAAGGAATATGATAGATCGCCTTACGCAACTATGCATGTAAAACTTATAACAGTTTCCTTGTGTGTGTGTGGGTGTGTGTGTGTGTGTGTGTGGTATTTTAATTTTCTTAATTATGAGGTTGTTACAAAGTTGTTACAAGTTCTTACATTTATTAATAACATTTATTACGATTTAATGAAAAATAACCAATGTGACTATATGTCATTGAGTAATGCTATTGCCTATTAAGACCAAATTTTAGATCACATTTTTTTATATCATCTTATGTAGCACATGGTATAATCTCTAGTTTTGTGTATTTCAAAAATGCCCAAATGAAATGGACGAAAACAGAGGTTCTATCATGCTACCATGTCAGATGATTTTAAAAATGGTACAAACCTCATGTTGTTGTTATTCTTAGTACAACTACTACTACTAAAACTATTATTATAATTAATTATATTATTAAAGTAAATATACACGAGTAAATTTGTAAACTTACTAGAACATGAGCCTTGGCTTAGTGGTTCATGTTTTACCCTTGAAGGGTTGAGGTTCTGGGTTCTATTCCTCGTGGACAAGAATTGACTCATTTGTTGCTCTCCCTCCCCAGTAACAACTAACCGATGATTCTACTTATGTATATCATTTGGTAAAAAAAAAAAAAAGTGAGAACTTAATTGCAAAATTTTAAGATAAAAGAATAACTTCAGTGAGCTGCCATCGGAGCCATGACAAAAAAAGAAAAAGTTGGTTTAATGGTTGCCATCCCCATCATGGTTCCCAAATTTGGTCATGGTAGCAATGCCTCCTATGCATATTTGAAAAAAAAAAAAAAAACTTGGCAGCTGTCATCTCCTGCCAAATCTCTCCATATTAGATTTTCCAACTACCAATGAGAGAAAAGGTAGGAAGGTCAACATGGGAACTCTACAATGCTGCCAATGAGGAGCTCCCATTTTAGCACTGTTACACTTCGATCCAAATATGGATATGGGAGGCTTACATAGGAATTCCTAATTGGATATGCTCTAAGAGCACCGAAAGTTAACCAATACATTACCTTAAAAAAGGCCACCATCTTAATTAGGTCTTATCTTATAGAAGTGTTTTTGTTAAAATCTTTAGTATATGGATGAGAGAGAGAGAGAGAGAGAGGAAGGGAGAGATATGGAGAGAGAAAGAAAGAGAGAGTTTAAGTACGTAAAACTAATTAAAATTATTAAATGCATAGAATGATAAATCCTACTACTCAACCTTTAGTTTTTCAATGTGGCCGGATGGTTAGCATGTGGGGTGCGTAAGGCACATGGAGCGCGTGAGTTTGGGAGTGGAAAGGTGCTAACGTGTGATGGCATGCGGAAGCACAAAATTGATATTGGAGGCGTGTGGAAGTACGTATTTTTTCGACATCCAAGATTTTAGGGGCACGTGAGGATGGGTTCGGTGGTTTCTAGAGGTGTTCTTTTGGAATATACAGTATAATATATTGTATTCTAACACTTGTGTTGGTTTGGTAGTATTCTTTCATCAACTAAAGAAAGATGATGAAAAGGTACAAAATATAGACCTGAACGTCCCATTCCTTATCCTTGGGAATATTGTTTTGATGTTTATGTTTTCTCTCTCTCTCTCACACACTCTCTCTCACATGAGAATCATAAGTTTTTTCTACTCTATTCTTGTTTTCCTTAACCATCCTTTGATCTTCTAATTCTTATTTTTTGCTAAAGAGGACAGAGACTTAACTGGTGATGCCATAGCAGTGTCAGACATGAATCAAACGCTCCTCACTTGCCTCTTTCTTTTTCTTCTTTTTATTTATTTTCTAGTTTTTCCTATCTTTTCAGCAAACAATTCAAACTTTCAAAAACAATACAAATTGATGTATTTTAATTTGAATGATATATATGATGCTACATGATATAATATTATATTTTATTAATGGCATGTCACTGTCATAGAATTCTAAATTTTTTAGAATTTATTATGTGTTGGCATGTCCGTATCAAGTCATAACTGTAGAGTGTCCGTGTCTTTACTTCTTAGGTTATTATCTTATGTAACTTCTAGTGGGTGGTTGTGTTTTTACTACAATAATTTGGTGTAACCAATCGATCTAAGGATGGGGGTTAATCTTGGCGGGGGAATGTGAGATACTTCACCAATTATCCTCCCTAGCTAGGCTCATAATAATTATATGGATCAAGATATTCCTTTTCTCCTTTGAGCTAACTGTCAAGATTGTCCCTTCCACCTCACCATGCCAAAACTACTTCTACACTGCCCCTTTTGTGCTCGTCCCCTTCTTTTCATCGGTTAATATGATATAGACTTCCAGTATTTATTTGGTTTGAAGTGTTTCTTCATATATTTTTTTTCCCTTCTCCCATTATCATTGAGCTTTTGGGGGGTTTGTTTGGGGGCACCATTGATGTTGTGAAAATGAGCCTTAGTGCTAGTACTACATGATAATGAAACAATAATACTGTGATCGATAATTGTATCGGGCTTGAGGGTTTCGGATATTCTATTTTATTTCATTGTTTCAGGCTTGAGAGTTTGGTAGTCTTTCATCAACTCAAGAAATGGATGTCTCTATTTGCCTTTTTGTATATATAAGAATGTCTGTCTTGAATGTTGGATAAAAGGATAATCTCCAAATACAATATATATATATATATATAACCCATGGATACAAGCTCCCTTCAAAAGATAATTGAACCATTACATTCAACTTTGTGGCACTCATACTCATCACAGTCCATTTCTCACAACAAAATTGATAAAGTATGATGTTATGTATGTGTTAAATTTTATAAGTAATGTTATATTTTATTAAAATTAATAGTGGGAACTAGGTTGTGATATGTGGTATTTAGGACGCAATGACTTTAGATAAACGATAAAACAATAAGTTGTGAATGAATAGCCTGAATTTTTAAATAGCTATATTGCCATACCTCCTATAAAGTAAGTTGTCATGTGAGTTACTCCTCAATCCACACTAACAACTTTATATTTTGTCATGTGAGAATTACTTTTCATAATTAATTTTATATTTTACTAAAACTAATTGTGAGAAATAGATTATGACAATTATTGTTTATAATACAATGATTTTAGATAAACAACAAAATAATCGGCCATGAACGTGGGGTGTGGACCAGCAGCGTGACGAGGCTTAGGCGTCCACATCATCACCGGACGATGTGATTAGGGGGGTTTACAAAACAAACAAAAGAGTCGCCACCTTATTTTTAAGGAATAAGGAAACCATAAAAATATTTTATTTTCAATAAAACAAACTCCATTAATGGAAAAGCAGTCTACAAACCAGAGTTGGATCCGGGGGCTAGGTTACGACGTGGGAAGGTTCCAAGCTTTCGCTTGTAGGCACCCACCTCGCCCTAATTAAAGGACTTCTAATTTATTTGGGCTATTTAAATCCTTAATGCAAACAATCCTAAATAATCTAATCAATCAAAAAATAGTGATATAAATGCATCATCTATATTAGTTATATTAATAATAAAAAATACAAATAAACCCTAAGAACCTAGAATACCCTACGGGCATCCTAGGGCGGACTTGAGCCCTATTAGCGACTACGTAACTTACCAGTATCACCTAGCAAGTATCAAAGTCCACGTAGTTCGACTACCCTAGGACTCTCCTATTGTAATCGATCACATCATCAAAGGTATTCAACCTAATTCAAGACTCTAACTTCGAGAGTTTTTGTTTGTTTAAAATCATTTATTCAAAATCATTTCAAATTAAAAGACTTTCTTAAAATCCGAATATCCTAAATAATTCTTATCTTTAGAATTAAATTCCAATTGAAAATCTTTTTCAAAGATATTTCAAGAAAACAAATCATATTGAAAGGAATTTCATTCCAAAGTAGAAATCTTTAAAACATTTCAAATCTTTTTAAAAATCATTTAATAATTAAATATCTCATAAAAAATCATATTCATTTCATAAAAATCAAATTAAAATCTTTTTAGAAAATACCTCGAGGATAGACTCTTAAATCAATTAAAACACTCAATTCTGATCATAATCTTTACAACAAAGGAAATTCCTAGGGAAGGTCAAGTGACCTTCCTAAACCTTGGGTCTCTAACTAGCCCTAAAGTTAATCTAGAAACCTAATATACTAATTCAAATGCATGCTGTAATTTAAACAAATAAGCATGTAATCAATTCTAACAATGCATGAAAATGCTCCTAAATGCACACTAATTACGCTATGTGAACCTAAGCATATTTCTAAGTTGGATTTGGCCTTAAAATGATTTTTAGAAGTGATTTAAGGACATAAACAAATCTGGACAGATTTGAATATGTACTTTTAACCACTCTAAAAATCATGAAAACAAAGAATAAAAATGTGAAAATGTCCTAGCATGCTTTCTACATGAATATTTTAAATTACTATGCAAAAACATGTCAAAAATTACACCAAAATATGCTTAAACGATTAATTTAAACACAAGGGAAGGATCTCACCTTTGCACGCTCCCTCGTACACATTTTATATATCCAAACCATCAAATTGATATCACAAGGGAAGGATCTTACCTTTGCACGCTCCCTCGTCCACATTTTTTATATTCAAACAATCAAATCCATGGCAAGTGTTTAAATAATCATAAAAAGCATAAAAAAAAAAGACTCAAGACTCATCACATGTCAAAATAACATATTAACATGCTCATATTACCATTAAAATCATCGATCAATCAATAAGAGATTCAAATAACACTATGAATATATCAACATCTATTCTAAACATGCTTACTCATAAAATAATGAAAAACTCATCCTAAACATGATTACTAGCATAAAATAATAGCAAAACTAATCCTAAACACATCTAATCACATAAAATCATAATGAAAAATATCCTAACATGCTTGCTAAACATATAATCATAAAAAAACTAACCCTAATCATGCATGTTCACATAAAACAATGATAAAACTACTTCTAATCATGCAAGCACACATAAAATAACAAGAAAACTAACCCTACTCATGCATACCTACATAAAATCATAAAAATGCTAACCCTAACATGCTTACCCACATAAAATCACAATAAAACTACATTAACCTTAAACATGCATTCTAACATAAAATCTCGATAAAGTTAACTAACCTTAGACATACATGCTAACATAAAATCATAACAAAAACTAAACCTAATCATGCATGCTCACATAAAATAACAATAAAAGACAACCCTAATCATGCTTGCTAATATATAATCAAAATAAAACCAATCTTATTCATGATGAACATACTATTATCCTATATTAAAACTACATCCTATTCTAATCATGCATAAACAAATAAGAAACTACCCTAACATGTTAAACATTCTCATAGCAAAAAGAAAAAGATGATCCATCTCATATGAGATGAAGAGAACTTACATCATAGCATCACAGATTTATGTAAGAACTTACATCATAGCATCACAGATCTGTAGCCTCCTCCTCAAAAACCCTAGAATTCTCCTCCTCTTCCCTCTAACTCCATAATGCAGTATATATAGAGCTAGGGTTCAAATCCTTGAATGGTTAGGATTAATCCATCTAAAAAACAATCCTAGGGCTTAGAATGAGTCTCCCTAGGGTTTGAAAACTGAAACCCTTCGAATTCATCCCAAAAAAATCAAATCAAATCGGCCAAAATAGGTGAAATTTCCAAAATTACAAAATCTGATCGAGCATGTTGGTGGCCGTCCTGGGCTGGACGGCTGGCCGTCCTAGCTGGGCGGTCACCATAGTGACTTCCCAAATTTTCTTCCCAAATTCTAGGGTTCTCAAATTTTGGCCATATTTTGGTCAAATCTGATCCAAATTCAATGGTTCCGGGCTCAAAACGACCGTGTTTTGATCCTCCACATTTTTAGAATATTTTTGGGTTAAAAATACTTGACCATGGTCAAGGGTTTTAGCAAAAAGCTAGCCAATTGACCCGGTTGTGCCAAAATTGGTCATATGACCATTCTTTGTTTTGTAAAATTGATCAATTAGGCTTGCACCACTTCTAAAAACATGGTTTTAATATGAAATTGGTACTTGAAAACAAGTTTTGAAAATCTTTTATTTTGGTGAAAATGACCAATTCACGGTCGATTTGAACAAAACCCTAATTCAGCTCATTCTTACCCGTGAGATCGATTTTGGGCGAATCTATCCCAATTATTCAAAGGTTCAATTGGCACTCCAAATACACTCCCTACATCCATATAAACCTCATGAGACAATACGTTTCGAATTCGGAGGTCATTCGGAAATTATACGAGAAAAATGACGAAAATGCCCTTCAAGTCGCAAAAACCCTAATTACCTATCGAGCTCTCATCAGAATGCTATGAAAATTTACAGGGATGTTCTAAAACACCTCAAAAGTCAAATGCAATACAAATGGGTTGATTTCAATCCAAATGTACACATGAAATAATGAATTGTCCTTTTCCTCAGAAAAGGGCAATTTGGGCAATTTGGTCTTTACAAGGCTAATTCCTCACCAAATGATCAACTATTCTAGTTAATCATTTGCATGAACATATGGTAGAAATAATTGGTAAAAATGGGGTGTCCACAACGGGATGAGTTTTTAAACACATGTATTACTATACTCGCTAAAGTGTAAATAAGTTCGTACTCGAGTACTCCACACGTATTGGTTTTGCCATTTAATACCTCATGTTCTAATGATGCAAGTAAAACTTTTCTTGCAAATTTTTAAAAAGGCCAATTGAACATTTATAACTTAATTCGGACCAAACTCATTTATAACTCAATCCAAATAAATCCACATCAAATAGGCACGTATTGACCAAGTTAGCTCAACCCAACTCAAAACCCTACTAATAGAATTGAATTTTTATGTAAATTGAGCATTTGAAAAAAGTATAACTTGATCTTAGAAAATTTCAAACTCTTATTCCAATTCTGTGTGCATGTCAAACTTTTGTTTTATTAACGCTTTTTATTATCATACTAAAAGAGTATTAAGACTTTAAATGAAACATTATTTTTCCTTATAGGATTTAAATTGGATATTATGCATGAGGAAGGTTTAATTAATGAAGTATTAGCCATAAGGAAGATCTTCATAGTTATGCAATTATTGTACCTTTACTTCTAGGGTTTAGATATTATGAGGAAGGTGTATATGAACTCACGCAACATGCCACATTAACAAAGTAAAAAACCTTTGAAAAAACTTGTCTGAGCATTTGCACACAATGCGTTTTGAGCTTAGGCTCTTAGTGTAATGCCAACAAGGCTTTCCCACATAAATTAGTCAACATTTTCGCACTTAGTGATCCATCTCTTCGCAATGTTTTTTTTTTTAAATATCATATAGTGGTATGAAATACTAATGTCAAGGCCTTATGTCCTTATGGGTATATATATATATATATTTTTTTTTAAATAAGCACTAATGGAAAAATTATTATCAAAATTTTAAAAGGTCAAATCAATTAAGAATAACAGCCCAAGCTTTCAAAGACCTACTTTTTCCCTCAATCATACTTTCTGATTATATTGACCTTAATCTACTTGTATTCAAATCTCACGGTAGTCTTCTACTATGATATAACAATCATGTAAGCCTATGACACCAGATCAGTTACCTTCAATTTACCTTTAGCCTTAATTTTGAGTTCTGACTTTTGGCTCACTCCTTGAATAGCTAGAGACAAACAAACTAAATCACTAACCTTTAATTTCTGCCTATAAAATCCTAGCTTGTCACCCCAAAACACCACTCATCTCGATCTCCTACGTAGGTTAATTTCTAGTTCCTCTTGTATATACTCTTAGTTGCTATATCTTTCTGTTTTTATGGACAAATATATCTAATTTAAGTGCATCAAACTAAAATTATTCAATGCATTAAATAATAAATCCAACTACTCAACCTTTAGATTTTCTACATGGTTTGGATGGCTAGAGCGTAAGGCTCATGGAATGTGTGAGTTTGGGAGCTGAAATGTACCCCGCGTGTGAGGGCACATGGAGGCGCGTTAGTGATGCCAAAGGCAAATGTCTTAAGTGTTTTTCGATGTCCAAGATTTTTGCGTCGTGTGAGATAGTTTCTAGAGGTGTTTTTTCATAGGTTTTGTAGATCATGCATTCAAAGGCTAATAGTGGGTTGACATGATTGGTAGGGATGCTGGATTTTTGAAATAGAGATGTGTATATAAGGGTTTGGGCATGGTTGGGGTGATATGGTCGGTGGAGATAGTGGTGGACTTGGTGACAAATGGTGGCAAGGATGAATCAGGATTTTATCTTAAAGGCCGAGTGCCAAAAGTTTTGGACACTTTGAAATCATAGGTTATTATAGGCCAACCAAAGTGTAAGTTCATCAAATTTTATTGCGTTGATTAAATTCTATATCTGCGAATACAATCCTAGCTATATTGTGCTCCAATTGAGGATAATCCATATTTTGAAACCTGGATGTCAAGTCTAAAATTCCAAATGTAAAAAAAAAAAAAAAAAATACAGAAATTTTTTTTTCTTTTTTATATATTAGTTTATAATTATATAATATATTAGAGTTTTTCAAAACTTGATGAGGAAGGGGTACCTTTTATTTTTTAGTATATGTATATAATATATAATATGAGAAAATATTTATATGTATAATGGAAATTTTACAAAAAGTAGGGGGTGCCATGGCACCCCTTGCACAATGAATAGCTCCGCCCTTGAATGGTGGGCTGTAGTAAACTTAGAGTAGGACACCAAGTGGTGGCTTTGACACCATGTAGAAACAATAAACTAAAAGAGAAATTACCAAGCCACTACTTGATGTCCTGTTTTAAGTTTAACAACTTCAAAATTGACATAATTAGGCGAATTAAAACATGACACACACACACACACACATATATACAAGAATGATCCAATAAGGACCGGACCGCACCTTAGAATAAATTCCAATCCCTATCACCGTCCAACAATGATCAAGAGAGATAAGGATTTTTTTTTTCTGGCTGATGGTGCATCACTCTACCCAACGAATTGTTTTTGTTTCCCCCCACTTTCTTTGCTCTCTCCCCCCACATTATCTCTCTCTCTGTCACCAGCCCCCCTGTCACCGGAGTTGAGCCTCCATTCCGGCATATCCATAAGACGAAGTGAAACCAGGTTCACCAGCACCCCATCACCGGCCTGAACATTTCCCTCTTTCTCTCTCCCCTAATCTCTCTCCGACGGCATCCATC
>JAESVK010000050.1:1463135-1487836 GCA_017140935.1 Hamamelis virginiana | reverse complement strand
GAGAGAGATTAGGGGAGAGAGAAAGAGGGAAATGTTCAGGCCGGTGAGGCAGTGCTGGTGAACCTGGCTTCACTTCATATGATGGAGATGCCGGAATAGAGGCTCAACTTCAGTGACAGGGGGGGCTGGTGAGGTTTGGGACGGGGGGGCTGGTTTGGGACTGGTGAGAAAGAGAGAGATAATGTGGGGGAAGAGAGCAAAGAAAGTGGGGGGCAACAAAAACAATTCGTTGGGCAGAGTGATGTACCATCAGCCAACTTTTTCTGCTTTTTTTTATTTTTTTTAAATCTAATCCTTATCTCTCTTGATCATTGTTGGACGGTGATAGGGATTGGACTTTATTATAAGGTGCGGTCCGGTCCTTATTGGATCATTCTTGTGTGTGTGAGTATATATATATATATATATATTATTAAAATTAATGGTTAAAAATAGATTGTGACAAGTGTTGTTTATAATGAGATGACTTTAGATAAATGACAAAATAGTCAACTGTGATTGAACTACCTGAGTTTTTAAACACGTGTATTACTATATTCGCTAAAGTATAAATAAGTTTGTACTTGCATACACCACACATACTGGCTTTGCAATGAAACACATCATGTTTTAAGGAAACAAGTACAACTTTTATTGCAAATTTTAAGAAAGCCAGATTGAGAAAAACCATCCAAGCATTCGAAGTCAATGAAAAATATTGATTCTAAAAAAAGTGTTATGGTATATGTCATACTACAATTGGGTATTTGCAAAAATTTTGGTATCTAAATTATTAATTGAATTTTTTCCCTCCATAAGTGAATTGTATGGTATATATGAAGAATCATGCCTTAATATCATTGTTCTAAAAACCTTGATTTACATATAGATGACATTTCTCTTTCTTTCTTTCTTTTTGATGTTTTTTCTTTTTTCAAATGAGGTATTTGGACGACCTTTGGTCAGAATAATTTTTTAATGTACTATACGAGTGAAGTTACCATCCAATACTAAGAACTTACAAAACCAAGAGAGTTCTAAATTAGAGAGAATATTAACATTAATCTATAACATTTAAATCACAATCAAAATGAAGAAACCATAAACCCCTTGAATTGATATAAAAATCTACTCTAGAACCCAACCTTGGGTTTTTAGCTAGGCATGGAAAAAACTAATTTCTAGTATTTAAAGAAAGACAGTAAATTTATGGAGAGAAGATGAAATTCAAATGATAATGTCTATTAAAATGCAATAATGAAAATAGCTTAACAAATCAAAAGAGTATTAAGTGCTAAACTAAGTTATCGCAAGTAAATAAAGTAAAGGAAACATAAACTTAAGCTAAAATTATGGTAGAATTAAACTACTCCTAGAGAGAGAAACTAAATCTAATCTAAAACTAGAAAGAAGATGGAGGTAAAAGGAGGTAGAGATAGAAAAAGAGAGTCGAAATGACCTTCAATAGGTTATACAAGTTTGACCTAAACATACTGTAAAAGTTCAAAAATACCCCTATACAAATAATGAAATTACAAGTAAAAATTAAAATTCCCACGTAAACCCTACCGATAGGGTTCCTCAACCCTATCAATAGTGTTTTTATGCAGATTCTATAGAAGTTGGCTGCAACATGACCCTACCAATAAGGTCTGAAAAAGGCTATCAGTAGTGTTTTTGCACTTTTGCTTATTTTTTGTATTTTAACTCTATCATTGCAATCATTTATGCTCTCAAGCATTTCTTATCATGGGGATAAATTCCAAAGCTTCCAAAAACACTCTACTTAAAGAGAAAAACCTACAATTGTAAAAACACGACATTAACAAAATTTTACTTAATTATACAATATAAACAAATATGAAAAGATAAAATGGACTAGAAAGCTAAGTAAAAAGAGCATGATTGCATCACATTCACACCCCTCAACTTGAACATTGCTAGTCCCTAGCAAGAAAACATAAAAAACAAAAAAAAATGCAAAATAGTATAATCCAAGACAACTAATTCAAGAAAAACCACTCTACAAAAATCTAACATTCTACTCAAAACCATCTCAATCCTCAAGTTCTGAACATCCAAATACATAGTGGTATTACTTTCGAATAACCATGCAAATTTAGTTCATTCTCTAGAATTCCTAGCTGCAATGCACATGCATAAAGAAACGTTCTTCAATGAACAGACAGTTAGACAAACAAATGCAAAAATCTCAATTATTAAGCTTGGGCCATCACTTCTCACGGGGAACTCTCATAGAATATAATCACTTCAAATTTAGGTTATTTCCCACCCCTGTATTATGTGAGTATGAGTTATGATATACAAATCCAAGTAAACTCACATAAATTTCAATCAAAAGCTCAACAAGAATTGCAAATAAGTCTCAGAGAAAGGAAATCAAACATAGAACTAGTAAATAACAAATGCATACAAGACATGCTATATAAGATAATCGTACACATTCAAGGGATCAAAAAGGGCTTTCATAGCTCAAGAATGTTTTTGGGTACAAGAGGGTTTAACAAAAAGTTGTGATAGACAATATATGGTTTAGGTGACTACCCAACCATCACATAATTATATCTAACCTAAAACATCCATACAATGTTGAAAAAACAAAACACTAACAAACAAATCTAACCCAACTTAATAACATAAAAACACAACCCAAAATAAACACTAAAAAACTATACCGCCAAAATTGGGAACTATGCAATCCACCAGGTCAATTAACATCCATCTTCCCATTCTTTGGATGTGAAAAATTCTTTCATTCTCTTTTTTTTTTTTCCTTTTTTTTTTTTTGTCCTTTTAATATATCTTCTCTTTTCCATCATTTTTTCTCTATTATTTCTTTCCTCATTTCTCCTTTTATAATTTTTTTCATTCTCTTATTCTCTTTTTCTTCTCCTCTAATATTTATTCTCATTCCTTCCTCTTTTACTTCTTCCTTTTTTTCCACATCTTTCTCCACTTAAATCTTATCTCTTCACAATCAACATCCCTTTGGATTTGGCACAGTCCCCATCCACTTTTACACACCTAGAATCTCTAAACACAACCAAGACATGATTCTAAACTCTAATAACCTTATGGACCCACTTATACCTAAGTACATCTTCCCCAAACCATTAGGCTCCCTAAGCTAGCCAAGAAAATAAAACTCAAAGGCTCAAGATAGGTACTAACTGACATAATAGAAAAAAATTTGGCTCAAATAATACAAAGAAGGCCTAAGATCCTTTCCCACGAATCCATATAGTTAATTCAAAGAGCAAATCATGCACACAATTAGTGATTATCATGCATAAATTGTATAGTCACTATGTTTGACCAAAAATAAAGTTATATTGAGACTTTCACCTAAAATACATGCTTTAAAAGAAAATTTTGAGTAGTATGGTTCCCAAAAAACAAAAGGTAGGCTCAAATGCTATAGATGGGTATATACTGAGCTCAACTTCTAAGACTAGAGCTTATGCAAGCCAAATTTCGAATCCAAAGAAGAAACTAAGACCTATGCATTCTTAGTATGACCCAAGGAATCAAAGCATGAAAAAACTAACATGTTTACCAAAAAGCTCAACCATCTATGCATTCAAACATCTATACATCAAAGAATTGTTACTACTATTCAACAAAAATTAAAAGAATTAGCACCCTAAATTTTTTTCAAAAATTTTCACTAAAGTAAAACAAAACTAAAGCAAAGCGTGCATCCCCATTTTCCAGGAATGTGATGTTCCCAAGAATGGGATTCAATTCTCGTGAACCAAACCTAGCCTTTGAGTGCATATATGATCAAGCACCACTTGTGCCCAACCTAGCTTATCTGCAAGTATAGACACCTCATTTTTTACTTATAGAATATGAGTCGCATTTTCATGTCCTATTGGTCGAGAATGATCAATCATTTTTGGAGAATTGGGCCTTAAAACCTTAATTTTCCTAAAATACCATTTTCCTTAGTTAGATAGAGGTTATTATCGCATGTATGTTTCTAAAACATTTTTGGTTCATTTTTCTTGCATTAGGTTTTTAGAGAGTCTATTTCATGTCATTCCGATTAAAGCTCGATAGGTAATAAGAACTTTTGTGGCTTGAGGGGTAGAATGATCCTTTTTCTCACATAATTTCCAAATGACCTCTGAATTTGTCTCGGTTTGTTTCATTGAGTTTGCATGGATGTTTAGAGTCTAGATAGATGATTTTCTCAATAATGGCATGGTTTTAGATCATTTGGGCTCATAATAGTCCATTGGGAGTCACTGGCCATCTTTACGTTTTTTATTTAAAATACTAAAACTTGACCGTTTTCCAAAATAAATGTTTTAAAAACCTTAAAATGATTTTAATAAATATTTTCAAAACATATTTCATGAAATGACTCTTTAAAATTAAATCAATTTGATTAGCCAATTTTTTAAGCCAAAATCAAGTTTAACAATTCATAATGGCAACCCAGCTTGGTTTAACCCAACCCCTAGACCATGATAAAGGATTTTCAGCCTAAAACCCTTCTAGGAACATAGAGGATTGAGTCCTGGTCTTTTTGGATTTTGAATTATCGAATCTGGATTTTAAATGAAGAAAATATACCAAAAACAAGTTTGAAGGATCCCGAAAGGACTCAAACTCTCACAAATTCGGGATTTATCAGTTTTATCCAAATTTCTTCTAATTTTTTGGCCTAATCTGGTAACTAAAACCCTTGGGAGACTTAATATGAGCCCTTGATCATTTAGATTAAATTTAATCTTAACCGTCCATGCTTGAGCCAAAAATCTATAAATAGGGGTCCCCTCTTCATTGTTTTTCATTTAATTCTCACTCAAATTTGGAGAAGCTCTTTTAACATAAAGAGATTAGGCTTAAGGAAGATTTTTAGCAACCTTAGAGGTATTTATTCCTCTTTTTTTTCTTCTAGTTTAATAGTTTTTCTTCTTCTCTCTCTTCTAGTTCTCTAGAATGAGTTTTATTCTAGTTCTCTAGAATGGATTCTCTTCTAGTTTACTAGAAGGAGAGAATAATTTAAAGTTTATTTCTTTAATCTTCTTTCTAGAATGCATATTAGGGTTTGCATTGTAGAATATATATTAGATGTTGCATGTTAGAAGTTGTGTATTAGGGTCTGCACGCATGCATTGTTATTTTATGCATGATAGTTATTTATTTCATGTTAGTAAGCATGTTATTTTATTGTTATCATGTTAGAAAGCATTATAGGATTTAGTATTTTGCATGATTAGAGTTTTGATATGTTTATGTTAAGAATGATAAAGTTAGCATGAAATATTGCATTGTATGATATACAATTGTGGACGAGGGAGCTTTGCATGAAGGTGAGTCTCTTCCCTTGTGTTTCATTATCTATGTTTGCTTAATATTTCTTAATATATGCATATTGATAAGCATGTTAGTTAGGTTGCATGTTAACATAATTTTGAGACCCTTAAGGCCACTTTTTGCATATTCCTTACATAGTTTTGCATATTAGCATGTAGGAATGCATTGGTTAACATTTTTCTTAATTTTTAGGATGTTTAGAATGTTCAAAAGATGGTTTAAAGAATATTTAGTATTCTGTCCAGAGTATTAAATAGGCTTGTAAGCCATGCTTAAAGTTATTTTTAGGGTTTTCAACATAGAAATTGCACGCATTAGCATATAATTTTTATCATATTTTCATATAATATAGTTGATGTCCATAATTTTTTATTAACTTAGAAGCATGTTTAGGTTCACAATGACCCTAGTTTTAGGTTATATTAGCCTCTAGATACAAGTGGGATTAAGTGTAGTTTAGAAACCCTAGGTTAGGAGAGGTTTCTAACCTACATTGGACTCTTTTATTTAAAGAATTATAATCATTTTTAATTCTTTAGCTTAATTAGAATTCTAGTCTTAAGAGACTTTCTTTTCAAATAAAATTGTTTTCAAAATAAAATTATATTTTTAAGTGTTTTCATTCAAACAAAATTTTGTTTTTCAAGTGTTTTTTATCAAAATAAAACTCTTTGGAAAAGAGTTGTTTATACCGAATTAAACTTTTTGAAATAGTTATTTTCAAAATCAAATTCTCTTTGGATAAGAGTTGTTTTCAAAATCAAATTCTTTTGAAATAAAGAATTATTTTATAAAACAAAGTCTCTCTAGAATAGAGTTCTAAATGAGTTGGATTATTGAAAGATAAGCCTTTAGATAAGGATTTGCATGAATGTAGTTTCCTACAATAGGATGAGTCCTATGTTAGTTAAAACTACGTGGACCTTGAAGCATACTATGAAACTAGTAAGATACGTAGGCGCTAATAAAGCTCAAGTCTGTCCTAGGATACTAAGTGTCCTAGGTTTTCAGTATTATGTTTGATTTTATTTTATTTTTTATTTGTTTTAGTTAGCTAGGAATTATATGTACATAAGATATTAAATAGCCCAAGTAAATTAAGAGACCTTTAATTAGGGTGAAGTGGGTGCCTACAAGATGTTTCTTGGAACCTTCCCATGTCATAACCTAGTTCCAAATCCATCTCTGGTCGTTGATCTTGTCTTTCCAAATTATACGGAGTTGTTTTGTTTTAATTAAAATAAAACATTTTTTATTATTTCCTTATTCCTTAAAAATAAGGTGGCAACTCTTTATTTTTTTCAAAAACTCAATTCCGCTAATGTGGATTGCATCGAATTCCCCGATGGTTTACAACAAGTAGTCAAGAAATGCAAAACCGAAAGGATTCAATAGATGAAAGAGTATTTAACTTCATACTACAAGTCATTTAAAGCTTAAAAGTAAAGAGCAAGCCATTTACCTTTGGTTTGGAGTGGAATCCACCATAAAACCTAACCTTAGAGTTTAGTTAGCCATAAAAAGTGAGAAAAAAGCAAGTAAAGAGAGAGAGAAAGTAGATGCTAGAAATCAAATGGTTAAATATATTAAACGCAAGAAAGATGAAGTTCAACAACTTACAAAAGAAATAAATACTTAAAACTAAGAGATTGCAAGTAGAGAACAAAGAAAAAATACAAGCTATAACTAGATCTATGCTAAACAACTAAGGAAAATGAAAACCCTAAGAGAGAGAGAGAGAAATCCTAGCCTACCTGAAGAAATCCCTCCAAGATACTCAAAATGGCATTATATAGGTGCCCCAGGTACTGCCCTAATGTGCCCTTGAAATACCCAAAGTGCCCCTTGACTGACATTTGATCGATTTCCATTTGAATTTAGGAAGCCCAAGCATGAACTACAAATAGTGCAACACCCTCCTATCACTAATTGAAGTTTATAGGTTCTAGGAGAATTTGTGTGCAAGGCTGCACTATCGATACTACTATACTTAGGCTATCAGTAGTAAAGGGTGCAACATGACCAACTGATAGACTCCTATCGAGGAAATGAAACATAGCTTTGTATGAACATCGAGAATGGTTTCTGTTAGGTTTTGAGTTGAGTGTCGGCTTGTTTCGTTTCAAAACTTGGTTTGGGTTGTAATTTTATAGATGTGTACTAATGTTCTCAAGATAATCCGCGCTCAAAGCTCCTATCTCACCATGGATTAGGATGGTAAGTGACCTAGTGACCTAAGGATTGAGCCTAGGTGGTTAGAGCTTTGTACACCTTTTATCATTGACCATGTCATGTTTTAAAAGATTCAAATGAGGCTTTTCAAAGTTCATGGATCGATCCAAGGATGTCCTGGATCAATCCAATTTCAATTTTATCTCAATCACAGTAGCTTTGTAGAAAATATTTCAAACTGGATCGATCCAATTTCATTTTAAAACCATATACAGAAGCTTTGTTTTTGGTCATATCAAGCTGGATCATCCAAGTTATGCCTGGATCGATCCAAGTTCGAGAAAACGCTAATTTCCTTTGCTTTTTACCCTGATTTCTTATTGGTCGCTTAACCCACTATATAAGCATTAGGTCACCCGAGATTCTAGTGATCTCAGCCGCCAGAGAATGTTTCTATTTTGAGCCCTAATCATTTCCTTCATGTTTTGAACCTTTGGTTCTTTCCTCTTTGGTGAGATTCAACCTAAATTCTCTTGAGATCACATGGACTGTTCTTAGACTTGATTAGAAACCTTGGAAACCAGATTTAAACATCTTTGGTGAGAATCATCTATGGAGATATGTTGGTTCTCATGGCTCTTGGATGAAAGTGTCAAGAGTGAGACTAATGGATTTAGTTGCTGAGCAAGCTTTGAAGATAGAGGACTCGTCGGACTGAGTTGAAGATATCTTAGTACACTAGGCCATGGGTTGGTGAGATCGAGTGTATGGTATAATCTCTGTAACCCTTCTTTCATAGTGGATTGTTCTTGTTCTCCCTTGGTTTTTTCCCGAAAGGGTTTCCACGTATATCTTGTGTTAATTTGTTGGATTGAGATATAATTGCAAGCTATCAAGAATGATGGAATGATATTTGTGTTCATGGATCCCTCTTGATAGTTGAATCCTTTTGTGTTTCATATTATCATGTTGTTTGATACTACTCCTGCTATAATGAACTATGGTTATTGATTGTGGTTAATCTCGTATATATATGTGTGTGTGTGTGTGTGTGTGTGTGTTTTGGTTTGAAAAGTGTGAAGTACTGCAGATCTGTAAGGGATTAGGTTTTTCAGTTTCCTTAACCTCTTACAGCATTATCTTTGCAACGAAAATCCAAGATAAAACATTAAACATAATAATAGCTAAATATGCAAGATAAGCATAACTATAGAGTCAAATTAAAGTTAAAAGCTAAGTAAAGAGAATAAGATTGCACAGCAATCACAGTGTTTCTTCTCCGTGTGAGAGATCATTATATCTTCGGAGGCAAATGTCCAAAAAAAAATCAAAGCATCGTAAAGAGGCAAAATATGTCTTAAGGACATAATGTTAAGCATTATCCTTGATCACTAATTCCAGTTCAATAATTTGCAGTTTCTGATTTCTACAATTTGTAAGTTGTTAATTTTAATTAGGTTTTTTTTTTTCTTGTTGAAAAGTCCTATTTTTTGCGTAAGTCTTATTCTTTTAAATGTTCTATTTTAAAGACAAAAGTACCCTTAAACTAGAGTTTTTATTCTAATCATCTTCTTTGGTTCAAATCTCTCTCTTCTATAGTTCACTTCCTCTGACAATAGTGCTAACAATTTAACTATTGCTAGAACCCTCTTTAATATCAAATTTTCTTTAGTAAACTCAAAGAAATGAGCAACATTCTTTGTTATGTCAATGCATACTGATGTGTTGACATGTCACTCTCTCCTTCATACAAAAGTATTGCCTTAATCTAAAATCCTAGAGTTGGAATAATGACTAGGGAATAGAAAAAAAACTATAACAGACAAGGTTTGATGTTCGTCATTAATATTGCCAATGACTGCTCTCCTCTTCATTAGTATTACGCAATGTTGTTGAAGGTTAGAGTTCACCACTATAATGGAAACAATGTGGAGTTCTTTTGTAACCTTCATAGACGATTAAGCTTTGCAACGCCCTTACTCAAGTAGAAAACCATTGTGGGAGCATAAATAGCTAGCTCACTCTGGTTAAAAAGAGAAGAAAGTACATTTTTTCCAAATGTTTCAAAAAATCATGCTTTCCAACTGTTCAATTGTTTAGGAAAATTCTTAAATGAGTGGATGCTTTCATAGTTTCAAGTGCGAAATTATACAAAAGCAGAGATAGCTAGAGAGAGAGAGAGAGAGGACAGTGCTAGTTTCAACAACAAAGCATGATCATCTTCTTTTATTTTTGTTTTTGTTTTATTTGTTTATAAATACAATAAGCTTTGTCGTTGTTATTTTTTTTTAAGATGCAAAAAGATATTTGCTGAAATGCTTAAAAGAAACATTATTATACTTTGTTCAGGAGTAGTCATGAACTTTTTGTTTCGGCATAGTGAACTTTTATTTCGGCGTAGTGCACTTTGGTAGTGAACTTTTCATTGGAGTACTTACGTAGTAAACTTTTGTCTGGGAAGAAGCTAGATGCATTTTTGTTCAAATAATGCCAAAAGGAATTTTGACACGAACCGAGAATGAATGAATTGATGAATCAACCAATTCCTTTACATATGCATCGGCACAGGCACAATAGGAGAAGGAAATCTTTTAGAAAAACTAACGCAAGCATAATATTATAGAGAGCTGATCCCTTCCCTACTGTCTGGAATGAAGTTTCGTTCCTTACTTTAGATCTCACCGTCTATGTGTCAAGAATGCCATCCAACAGTCAATACATGTAAAAGTTGTTTGAATAATTTATATATAGGTCCCTACTAGTAGACTATTTGATGCTGACAAGAAGTACATGAGTCAATCATAGAATTTAATGCATGTCAATCACAAAAACCCTCCCTCTCCTCCCTCTCTCTCTTTCTCTCTCTCCTTCTCTATCTTCCCTCATTCTTTCAGACTTGGAGTACCCACTTTATTTATTGCTCTCTGGTCCGACTGATTGGTTTTTCTCCGGTGACTGTAACCAGTCCGGCTATCTGGTTTTTTTTCGGCGACTGTAACGAAGGTTAAATTTAATCAACTTTGTTATTTCCTTAAATTTTGGCAATAAATTATTTTAATATATATATATATATTGTAAACTGTTATTTTTCATTTAATAAATATTATTTGAGAAATAAATTTTTTTTTATTCAATCAAAAATAAACAAACACATAGAACATTTATTACAGAGAACATTTATTTTCCAATCATTTAGTAAACATATGGAATATTTGTTGTGTGATTGCACATTAAATGTATGTTTGGGCAACCCATTTAATTATTACATAAACAACCAACAAATACTGACCGAGATGACAAATTCATTAATTAAGTGTGTAAATATTACCATGCATGCAACGTATTAATTATTTGCTAAATTTATAATTTTCAAATATTAGGATGGAATCTGGAAGCAGTGAATATTCTTTCATTCCACAAATTGAAGAGTTGAACAGACTCACGTTAGGTCAACATTTTACTTCATTGGAACTTGCACAGAATTTTTATCATGACTATGCCAAGGCTGCTGGTTTTAGTGTTAGAATTGAATGTAGTAAAAAACGTAAGGGGGAGAATGAAGTGTGTTGAAGGCAGCTTGTTTGTAACAAAGAGGGTCACACTACACTTAAAGGGGAAAAAGGAATAAAGGGACCATGAGAGTTGGGTGTAAGGCAATAATTAATTTTAAAAAAGAGATGAAAAATTCTAATTGGACCATCTCTACATTTGTTGAGGAACACAACCATGAATTAACTAGCCCATCAAAAAATCACCTTCTTCCAAGCAACCATGGTGTCACTAGTGCAAAGAGGAATTTGGCTTCGCAATTCGCAGAGGCCAATATTCCTACGTGTACACAATTAGCAATTATGAGTATCCAAGCTGGAGGTGTCGAAAACTTAGGATTTATCGAGCGGGATTTGAGGAATGTTGAGAGGGATGTGAGAAAAGAATGCAAGGGAGTTGATGCAGATACTTTGTTTCAGTATTTTTTCACTGAAAAAGATAAAGACCCTTCATTTTTCTTTGAATATGAAAAAGATGAGGATAATAGGATGATAAAATGTTTTTGGGCGGATTCGACATCCAAAAAGGCATATTCCTACTTTGGTATGTTGTTTTTTATACAACTTACTGCACAAATCAATATGATTTGGTTTTTGTACCATTATTTGGTTTAAACCATCATGGGCAAACAATTTTCTTTGCTTGTGAGCCGCTTAATGGGGAGAAAACCCAACACTTCGAATGGTTTTTTGAGCAATGGCTAAAAGCAATGGATGCACCCCCTCCTCGTATGATCATCACCGACCAAGACTTGGCTATGACAAATGTCATATCATCACTCCTCGATGGTTCTTACCATCGGTATTGCACTTGGCATATCATGATGAAATTTCCAGAAAGTTGGGACGTATAAAGTCTCCGACTTTCTTCCCTAAGTTCAAAGCATGTGTGTACGAATCAGAAACCGAGGATGAGTTTTTAGCTAGTTAGAATAGTGTCATGGATGAGGGTTGTTTTTGGGATGACAGTTGGCTTGAAAGTTTGTTGGAAATGCGGGAAAAATGGGTCCCCGCCTATTCGAGGGATATTTTTAGTGCCGGCATGTTGAGTTCACAAAGAGTCGAAAGTGGACACTCTTTTATGAAGAAGTATGTTTTTAGAGAGATCAGTCTTGCCGATTTTGTTGTAAGGTTTAATCAAGCACTCCACCAACAACGGCACCATGAGTTGGAATGTGATCATATAGACATTAATGAAACTTCACGAATTAGTGGTGTCATGCCTATTGAAAAACAAATAGCAGGTATTTACACTAAGTTGGCATTTTTGATATTTCACAAGGAGCTTAAAAGCTTTTCATATATAGTCAAGGAAATTGGTGAAAATGATGGTGGTGATGAATCAACTTATAAGGTAGAGCATATGGAAGGGGAAGGTGGTAGAGTTAGGGTGGTTAGGTTTAATGTCGTACGGGGATTGGCAACTTGCAGTTGTCCTTTTTTCAATACTGAAGGCATACCATGCAGGCACATATTGGCTTACTTGCGCATGAAACAAGAGTTGTACTTGCCGAAAGTTTACATCCTACCTAGATAGATTAAAAGCATTAAAGTAGGTAGAAGACTTTGGAAACCATTTGGTTATTTATGAAGGGATGACCAAAAGAAAAGAAGGCATGCTGGGTTACTTAACAAATATTTGGAAGTTGTGTATGATGGTACTTTTTCTGATGAAACTGCTGCTATATTCAAGGATGGAATGAGGGACCTTAAAAAAATAATTAATGAGGTAATTAGGTCATCACCAGTTGCCTGAGCACAACCCATAGAGAGCGTGTCTCAAATAATTAATGATCCACTTCCAGTGAAGCGAAAAGGTTGGCGTGGTCGCTTGAAGTCTAGAAGGGAGTTGGTTGCCACACCAAGTAACCGTAGAGCTGGCAGGATCTGTGGAGTTGAAGGGCACAATTCACGCCGATGCCCTCAAAAACAGCAGTTAGTATTGCTGTTGTTTCAAATAATATATTTGTTTTTCAAAATATAGTTCACAATGTAAACAACCTTTGTCCATATCTTATTTTCACTGATTTATAGTTTCATACTACTTAGGGATGATAGAAAAGAAGGTGCGGAACACAATTTCGATGATAATGCCGACCAGCAGCATGATATTGACGACCATCAAGAAGGATAACCTCTCACGTCGGTTCAAGACTTCAGGGATCTGTATTCATTGTATCAATAGGGTATGAGTATCTGACTTACATTTTTAGAAATGCATTATTTTAAATTTAATAATTCATTGACATAGTTTAAGAAGTGACATTCTTTTCGTTATATTACAGGTCACGGTGTTGTTCGGTTCTCAAAATCCAAACATGCTTTGAACAATTTCATCATGTTTTGTATTGAATTTTCATGACAGGATGGGTATCTTGAACAAAAACTATGGATGAATTTCAATGTTTTGTTATTGTATAAAAAACTGTAATGAGGATTGTTTATTATAGTTTTTGTAATGGTTATTAAATGACACAATTTTATGTTAATAGCAAAAATTTGTGAACAAGTGATTGTTTGTTGTGCTCACGGATAGTGGGAATTTGTGTGTATTTATTTTTATTTTGATTTTATATTCAATTTAATTTTCCTATAATTTGGGCAAGAATCCCAAGTATTTCTGTGTATTCATTTGTGTCTTCTTTTTGTTTTTTGTTTTTTGTTTTTTGTTTTTTGTTTTTTTGTTTTTTTTTCAGACATTACATTGCATCAGGGCACATTTTATTAGTATCTACGTGTGTGCGTGCACGCGCGTTATGTTCAGGTCGGCCTTATGCAAAGTTGAGTAAGGTCGCCTCCATATGGCGTAAAACTGACCGTTGGATTAGATGCCCCTCTTTTGTATGTCATGTCTATAAAAAATCACAGTGATCCGATGGATGGTTTTTGAAAAATGTCATTATGAAAATATGCAATTTCTTTGTTCTTTAAAATATCACTATTTTTTTAATGTCAGTTTTTTTTCAAAAACCAACCGTTGGATCATTGTAATTTTTTGTAGATATGACATACAAAAGAGAGGCATATAATCCAACGATCAATTTTACGAAATTTCATCTAAAATTAGCCATATGAAGGCGACCTTACGTAACTTTGCGTAAGGCCAGCCCACATAGCACGCGCGCACACACACGTAGATACTAATAAAATGTGCCCTGATGTAATGTAATGTTTGCAAAAAATCACGGTAATCCAACAGTCTATTTTTGAAAATTGTTAGAATAAAAAACTGTGACTTTTTTGTTCTTCCATATCTCACCATTTTTCACAGTTGATTTTTTAAAAAATCTACCATGTATTTTGATTTTTCTTCGTTCCAATTCGAGGGGAAATGCGAACCACATGAACTCTAGTGAAAAGCTAGTTTCCAAAGAAAACCAAATAACTTTATGTGGGGCCCTCCTCCTTGCTTCTTGTTAGCTTTCTTGAAAATTGAAATTATTGCTTTCTTTTTTCTTTTTTTACTTATCATCTCTCACTCTTAACCATCAAAATGCCACACCCACGTTATACCCAGTCTCACCAATGCCTCTAATTATTAATTATTTTCTCTTTCTTTTCTTTTCAATTCTTTTTTTGCTAGTAATTTTTTTTTTTGCCAATACATTGCATTACATCTTATGCAATATTCTTTAGAAAACCTTTTTTTTTAAAAAAAAAAAAAAAAAGCTATTTAATTACTCAGTTGTAAACTTATTAAATTTGAATTTTCTTTACATAAAAAGAAAAAAGATAGTCAAACTTATAGAGAAATTTTCAATTACAAAATAATATGAACCAACCATTATTATAAAAAATAAAAATAAAAATAAAAAATTTCAATGCGACTTGGCTTAAAAACTAAGGCCCTCAATCTCAAATTGGATGTGGGAAGAAATGCTATGCAACTAATTATGGGTTTAAGTACTTCTTGTGCGAAATATTTTATTTATTGAACTAATTTATTATTTTAATATATGCTTCTAAATTTTGGTGTTTTAATGTATCAATTTAATTTATAATGGTCTAGTTTATAAACTTAAATTAGGTAGATTTTCGTATACTTATATTTATATATTATATATAAAAAAAAAAAAAAACTAATTTCAATATATATATAGAACAATTACAGGATAATGTGAACCAAACAACATTCAAAAAAGAACTAGGACAGAACCCATTTTCAGACAAACAAATTATAAATGAAGATAGTTCAGCTATAAACTATATGAATAAAAACCAGACAGATAAATTTGTTCTAAACCAATTTCCTGAATTGCCAAACAACCCCCAAGTGTGAAGGGAGGAAATAAATATTGCCACATGGCACTATATTATTCGTGGGTCATGGAGTGGGACAGAATAATTGGGCCAGAAGATCTGGACTCTTGTGTGTCGCCCACGCTTTATATGAGAAGCTTCTCTGAGAAGCTTCATGATCATCAAAACAGCACATTATATGAGAAGCATACAAAAAGAATACATATGATTTCTTGCACTAAAATTTTTAATTCATGATCATTCAAAAAGATTACATATGCAATCTACGTTTTTAAAAAAAAAAAAAAAAAAAAAAAAAAAAAAAACCTTTCCAACTTCACAGTATATTTGTTTTTCACAAAAATACATTAAAAAAAACCCATATCTGCATTCAGTTTTCGGAGGACGTGCAGAAGAAATCCTTGTCGTCCCCTTTAACTGGGGTCTGACTGGATGTCCGACATCTCCCGGAAGAGCAGGAGGGGCAGGGGGGACCAAACTGAGATAGAAGGCACCTTGCGATGCCTTCAATCTATGCATTCGCCGTGTCAAGGCGTTGGTGCAGAGCGACCCAACACTCCACGTTCTCCACACGGTGTTGATTAAATGACCGATTTATGTTTTGAACCACCGAGAAGATCCTCTCCAATAACTCGATCATCCTCTCTGTTGAATGCTGCAGCGGAGGGTGCGACGGAGGGCCAGTAGGTGAAGGGTGGCTGTGTGGCAGTGGATTTGGAGGTGCGGAAGCCATTACGGTTTGGAAAGGAAGAGGAGGAGAGAAGAGAATGTTAGGAATTAAAGCGTGGGGTATGGAATGGAACTTTTCAGTTTTCAAAGCTTTTAAATGATAGCTATGGAAGAGAATGCAAGCTCCATATACCGAAACGACGACACACATCATTGCTTAGCATTTAATGCTCATTAAGTCATTAAATGCAGGGTATGTAATTTAAACAAGGTTCATTGCTCATTTGTAATTTAAACGAGGTTCATTCAGACACATGTTCATCTAATTAATGAACTATTAAGGTTTTTTTTTTTTCTTTTCTTTGTAATAACACTTTGGTTATAATAAATGTAAATATTTGTTCTAATAAATGTACATACTAGTGAGATAAACTTTGGTTTATTTTTTTTATTTGTAATAACACTGAGTGGTGATCAGTTGCAGTCTAGACTGCAAGTGGACTACACAGCCATTTGGCCATGCTCCAATGGTCGGTTTCAAATTCTGACCGTTGGATATGATGATCACCCCCTGCATGTCACACCTGCAAAAAGTCATGTTGATCCGACGGTCGAAATTTTTTAAAACCAGCCTTAAGCAGACTAAAATTACCAAAGACTGTACATAAATTTTAGTTGTGTTTAAGGCTGGTTTTACAAAATTTCAACCGTCGGATCGGCATGATTTTTTGCAGGCGTGGCATGCAGGGAGTGAGCATCATATCCAATGGTCGTAATTTGGAATCGACCACCGGAACACGGCCAAATGGCCGTGCAGTCCAATCAAAGTCCGGACTGCAACTGATCACCATTCTAATAACACTAATGTAAATACTAGTGAGATAAACAGTACATTAACAGTGAGATCACATGTTTAATCCACTAATTCGATGGCTCGATCGCCTGATAAGTTAGTGAACAAGTGAGATCACGTGTTTAATCCACTAATTCGATGCCCCGATCGCCTGATAAATTAGTGAACAAGTGTGATCACATATTTAATCCACTGATGCCCCGATCGCCCGATAAATTTGTGAACAAGTGTGATCACATGTTTGATCCATTAGTTCGATTGCCCGATCGCCCGATAAATTAGTGAACAAGTGTGATCACATGTTTAATCCACAACATATCAGATTACTGACACATGTCCCAATATGTATATTTTTTTTAAAATCATAAAACCACTTAATTTTTGCCACGTATATTAAAATTATTCATTTTCATTGTAAGGTCACATATTTCTTACACGTGTCCAACAATTTGAATTTTAATATAATAAAATAATACATAATAATATATTTCTGCCACGTGTCTAACAAATTAAATTTTTTTACCAAAAATTATAATATTAATGACACATGTGATTACACAAATTAACATTATTTGTGAAAAATTGTATTCTTTCTTTATATTAGTGAACAAACATAGAACATATTTCTCTCAACTTCTCTACATTATAATATTTAAGTTGCCCTTCACTTGATTTTTACGATAACTTTAATATAATTTCTGGAAAAATTCTTTTTACAATATTAATCACCTATTTACACAATTAAACTAAACTATTATTGTTTGTACGAATAATTGCCGAAAATATAAGGTCGCCGGAGATAGAGGGTCGCCGGAGATGAAGTCTTATGTGAGGTCGCCGGAGATGGAGGGTCGCCGGAGATGGAGTCTTGTTGGAGGTCGCCTGATATAGAGTCTTGTGGGTTACTCAAAGGATAGTGTGAGAAGTTTACTACACTTGGTATTATTTTAGGGTGGGGCTATTTACAGCCCACTTTTTACTAAAGGCAGCCCATTTTCTAAATACAACCCACCCATTTGTATTTTTACTAAAAGCAGCACAATAAAATTTTAATTAAATATACTCATTTTACCCTTTACTAGATACAACCCATTACATAATAGAAATACTATAACCAACCCATATTACCCCCAATACCATATTACTCCAACACCAAACCTAAAACATATTACCCCCAATATTTTTGTCTTAGGGTTGTTTGTATATTATTGGTAAACATTATATTTGGATTAAACATACTTCAAAATATGAAAAGTAGCACTTTATAACCATTATGGTGTGATGGCGTTACGAAAAAAACCTATATTTCGATCGAAAAATAGAAAAAAAAAAAAAATTGTGTTCGTGTTCGCATTCAGCCTGGTAAAGCCGAATGTGATGCTTTAGTATTCGGTAAGCCAACACCGAATATGAAGTTTTAATATTCAGCAATTACATATTCAGCATTAGCTTACCGAATATTAAAGCTTCATATTCGGTGTTGGCTTACCGAATACTAAATCATCACATTCAGTGTTGGCTTACCGAATACTAAAGCTTAATATTCGGCTTTACCAGGCCGAATGCGAACACGAACACGAACACAGTTTTTTTTTTCTATTTTCCGATCGAAATATGGGTTTTTTTCGTAACACCATCACATCACAATGGTTATAAAGTGCTAATTTTCATGTTTTGAAGCATGTTTAATCCAAATATAATGTTTACCAATAATATACAAACCAACCTAAAATGAAAGCTTTGGGGTAATATGTTTTAGTTGGGGGAATTGGGAGCTAAGGTTTTTTTTTGCGTTTGTCGCTGTGGTTGCCGAAGTCTTTTATTGTCATAGCTGCGGTGGTAGCGTTTGATGGCGGTGGAAGAATAAGAACATGAAGAAGAAGAAGAAGATGTTGTCGTAGAGAGCTTGGCGATTAAGAGGATTTAGAGTAATGGGTTGTATTTAGACTTGGGGCATTTATGGTATATTAAAACTTTTGTTTTGTATAGTAATGGGTTGCCTAAAGATTAGTGGGCTGTAGTTAGAAAATGGTAAAATAGACCCAATAAAAATTTTAAATGGGTTGTCTTTAGTAAAATGGTGGGCTGTAAATAGCCCCACCCATTATTTTATTTAAATATATGCATACCCATGTGATAAATGTGATTTAATGGCTGCATAACATTAAATGTTGTACTAGTTGATGTGAGAGAAAGGTAATTATGACAGCGTATTATTACTTTTGGGTCATAAAGTTTGTCAATCATTGGATCACTCTCTAATAAGATGAACGGTGATGAGAAGATAAGGAATGAAACTTCGTTCCATACCTTCCGAAACTAATCAGTTCTGTAATATTATATTATGAGACCTTTGACCAAGTTTCCTTTTAATTAATTTATATATATTATAATAATAAATACTGATTTATTATAAGTTGCTACTTTAATACTTAGGATTTATGCTTAGTCGGAATTATTATCATACTTGATCATCATTATTATTTATTTTGATTTATAATCACAATAATATCCATATTGGGATTGAAAAAAAAAATTTCAAGCATTAACCACATGGGGTGCCGCAGTACTTACAATCCAAACCAAACCTAACCCATCTTTCCCCAAGTTGAAAAAACAAGAACGAATCCCACCCTGTATAAGAATCCCAAACCGGACATTTTACATTAGATTGGCCCGCCAATGCCCTTGATAAGCAATTAAGCCTTAACAATAATTATATATCACCCAACACTTTAATCCGAAATTAAAAATCACACTGACATGTTGTAGTTTTAGTGGTGTATAAAAAAAAGGAAAGCAGTTTGAAATGAGAGATCTCACCACTCAAAACATGACACATCTGGATGGTTTTTAATTTCATGTTAAAGTGTCTCGTGCTATAGTATTTTTCAATAATTTAATAGTCTCATAAAGAGATTTGAACTTGGAATCTTCTCCCATAAGAGATTTTTTTTTTTTTTTTTTTTCGAAAGTTAAGGTTTAATGATTACCATGACTAACTGTCTTACTTGATAGGTTAAGCAACTTCCAAACAAAGATGTTTGGAATTATATAAATATTAAAGAAGGTACATTCATATCTAAAAGAAGACATGGATGATTTCAAAATAAAAACACGTCAATATCACACAGTTTTCATGATTTCGATGGGAATTGGTGCTTTGGCATCTGCAGCTAGCGGAACTTGCACGCTATGTCTAAGTCACCAAACAGTGGTGACGAGTAAGTAAAGAGATTTACCAAAAGAGAAAGATTAAAGGTGGAAAAAAAGAATGCTTCATTTCCGGTTCAAGAAAACCAATTGCCAAACAGTACCATTAATAAGCCTTCAAACTTCTTCTTTCTATTATATATATTTTATAGAATTGAAAATCTAGCTTGTAATAACAATATTTCACTATTATATGTATATTTTATAGAATTGAAACTCTCTCTCTCTCTCTCTCTCTCTCTCTCTCTCTCTCTACATACATATATATACATATCACTGCCGAGCCAATCAGATCGAACCTAGATCAATCTGACATTTTTGTAACGCCAAAGAAGTTCCAGAGGAATATACAAGGGTCTCCGATCCAAACAACAGATTGATCGATGCCGCCTCTAGGGGTGCAGTTGCATATTCAAGACCGTCATGTAAATCAATTGCATAAATTTCGGTCAAGAATGGCTTCCAAATAATACTTTTAGACATATAAGCCTATATATCTAGTACTATACTTTCGTGCTTCGTGTTCCAAATTTAATTTGGACCGTCATTTTTTTTTTTTTTTAGTAAGGCGTACGTGCAACATGCATGATAGTTTTGTGTGGGCCAAATAACAATGGGGCTGGGTTAAACTGGGGGTTTTTTTTTTTTTTTTTTATTTTTTATATGTGCAGGTGGTGATGGATAACGGTATATGCCAAGTTACTTTATCAAATCCAGAAGGAATTGTTACTGGGATTCGATATAATGGCATCGACAATTTGCTTGAAGTTCTTAATGATGAAACTAATCGAGGGTATATATATACGTACACATGCGTGCCATTACAACATCTACCTACCTTTCCTTTTCTTTTCTTTTTTTTTAACTTTTCTAATTAACGAAGAACTGCAGATTAGAAACCAAAATTCAAAACTCTGATATATAGAAAGCTTGTTCTCTCTCTCTCTCTCTCTGTGTTTGTTTATATATATATGTGTGTGCGCGCGCGCGCGCGTGTTCTTTGTTTTTGTTAGTGATTCGTGCAGAACGGCAATCAAAAATATCAGCTAACCGTGACGTTAGATGCAATAAATAATTAACTACAATTTGACTCTACTTATTTAGGTACTGGGACCTTGTTTGGAGTGCAGCAGGCAGTACTGGAACAACCGGAATATTTGACGTGTACGCCCTCTCTCTCTCTCTCTCTCTCTCTCTCTCTCTCCACTTGCAGATTCCTTTACGCGTCAAGTATACAGTATGATTATGATCATGTGAATTAAAGTAAATAATATATATGTGCACTATTAATTCAATTTTAAAGGTAAGCAAATATCAAAATTAGCCAATTAATTCATTACCATGCAGGATTAAAGGAACAAGTTTTAAGATTATAGTGGAAAATGAGAATCAGGTAGAGATCTCATTCATCAGAACGTGGGATTCATCCCTGGAGGGCAAACTTGTTCCCTTAAACATTGACAAAAGGTCCTTAATTCCTTAACTAATCTTACATATATTTATTTCAATGAAAATTTTAATTAATCCTCATGGTAATATTTTTATAATTAGGTTTATAATGCTTCGCGGTTCGTCGGGCTTCTACTCTTACGCCATCTACGAACACTTGAAGGAATGGCCTGGTTTTAACATCGCTGAGACAAGGATCGCCTTCAAGCTCAGAAAAGACAAGTACGTACACAAATGTCTTCCGTCTTTAATTTTATATATATATATATATATACACAAAGACCAAATATTGATAGCTAGTTTTGAAAAATCACCAATTGATAGTTTTAAAATTTCACAATATTTTCTTCTTGTAGTAATACTTGTAGCAATACCTTAACTTCTAGTGATGCACAGCATTTTTTGTTGAAATAACAAATGAACATGATCCATTAATTAAGGAAAAAGAGAAGGTAACAATCTATCATTACTTATGTAATAATGTAAGATCGAGTCATCGTGTCGATCTATTATTGATTAATTTGGCTTCAACTATTATATTAATTAGACCCTATGCAGTGCCAGTACTTTGAGTGGTTGAAAATGGAGTACTGCCATTACTTTTTGTAATAGCGCCGGGTTGTCATGCTAGATGGACTTGTTAATTAATGCATGCATGGAAGTAGTTTGATAAAAAATATATACATTTTTTATAGATAAATAAATAAAATTAATGGGCAGTTTTAATTTGAATGGATATATGTAGGTTTCATTACATGGCCATGGCAGATAATAGGCAAAGATACATGCCCCTACCAGATGATCGGTTACCGGATAGAGGCCAAGCCTTGGCCTACCCAGAAGCAGTCCTGCTTGTAAATCCTGTGGAGCCTGAATTCAAAGGAGAGGTACATCTTTCACCCTAAGTAAATTCCGTATAGCTTCTTGATTATATGATGTAGACCCAGAAATCTGTCTTAATTGAGACTGCATGTTGAATTATTTTATCATTAATTACTTTTGTAATTTTTGATTGATGGGTTAGAGTACGTACCAATTGATCCATAATTCAATTGGATCAATCCAATCAGCCTCTCCATCGATCAACTACCACCCTAAAAACTACAAAAATACTAAAATAAAAACCTAAACTACTAAAATAATAAGAGCATTTCCAATACATTCATGGCATTCGATCGATGTGTGTCAATGTCAAAATTTGTCATCTCAAATAGCAGCAAATGATATTAATGCCAAATTTTGGCACATATGCGTGTGCTCCAATACATTAATGTTTTTTTTTTTTGGCATTTTCAACTTTTTAAAGGGAAAGTACGTATAACTTGTATATATGGCACAAATGGCATTTGTACGTCATTTGATTTATCAAACTTGGCAACCTTAATTGTCATCGCCAAAATTTGGCACCCCAAATGGCGTTCCATTATAACAACCTATTGGCAATGGCACCTCGATCAAATGGCATACCAATGGAGATGCTCAAAGACACTCATGCAAAATTACTTGAGGTAACTTGCCTAAGCCAATTGCAAAAAAGATTTTGAAAACAAATCACTAGATTAAATATCATTTTTATGCATATTATTCATGTCAAAAATCACATAAACTAATGGTTGGTTTCTCAAAACACCGATGGTAAAAAACCATGACATTTTGAAAAAAAAAAAAGTCACAAATTTTCTTGTAACATATTTCAGAAATTAACCATTATATCACTGTGATTTTGACATGCATGACATGTACAAGAAAGAAATTTAACTCTAAAGGCCGATTTTTTTAAAATTTATTTTACAACTAATTTTGAACAGAATGATCATCTTATACAATTTTACATAAGATACACCTTATAATAATGCCCTCTATACATTTTTTTTTTTTTTTTTTTTTTTTTTAAGGCTAAACCCCTATACATATTGTTAGAAGACTATATATATATATATATATGTTTCCACCATGATATATATATATATATATATATATATATTTTTTTTATATAATGTGTTTTTAATTTTTTTTTCCCTTAAATGGATATGCATACAGGTAGATGACAAATACCAATACTCGAATGAGAACAAAGATCTTCGAGTCCATGGGTGGATATGCATGGACCCAGCTGTGGGATTTTGGCAAATCACACCCAGCAGTGAGTTCCGATCAGGTGGGCCCGTCAAACAGAACCTAACGTCCCATGTGGGCCCTACGACCCTTGCTGTAAGTGGCTACCAAACATTTGAATTTTTTTTTTTTATAAATATTTGAAGAGAAATCTTCCTGGTCAGTATTTGCTTTCTCCATTAAAATTAATAAACACTCTGTAGATCATTCAGATGGTTGAGATCTAATGACCATCTAAATATTTGAATATTTGATGGCTTTACCAAAATTAATATATACTTACTAGAATATTTATGAATATTTAAAATTCAATTACAATTAGAAAAGCTATTAGCATTTAGCAGGGCTCTTTGACTCGATCTTTTGATCATGGTTGTCACCGTTATGAGCTTGTTCCCAAGCTATTCACGAACGGCTTAAATAATTTGCAACTTTAAATTACAATAAGGGAAAGTTAAAATTAATTTAGAAAGCTTAAAAAATGACTTCTATATATTTGGTTTATATTGGAAATAAAAAATTCAAGCCAAAAAAATAAAATCATAAATATGTTAAGCTTATTCCAGCCTAAATTATAATTTTTTGAGTCTAAAACAAGTTTTTAATGAGCTTGTTCACGAACACAAATGAGTCAAGCCTAAGTGTGCTTGAGCTTAGCTTGTTTATTAAACGAGCCTAAATTTAATGTTTGGGCTTAGCTTGTTTATTGAATAAACGAACTCGAGCCGAACCTTTAACGAATGCATTTTGCGAACCGTTCATAAGCGGCTCAGCTCATTTGCAGCCCTAAGAAAAAGAGAGAGAGAGATTACCCTCATAATTGGCAAACTCTTACACTCAATTGATAATCTTGAACATATTTTTTAAACAGATATAATATTTTACTACGAAAATGTGATTTAAGTAGGATGGTAAAACATGTAAGCATCTTATCCCAAACACAAGTTCTGGTTTACATAAGGGGCACCAATATTGCACAAACCAAATAAAATACTTATATTTGAGTGTTTTGTTAGAACCTAAAAGAAATAAATAAATAAATATTTTATATATATATATATATATATATATATATATATATATATATATATATA
>JAESVK010000050.1:1453099-1463125 GCA_017140935.1 Hamamelis virginiana | reverse complement strand
ATATATATATATATATATATATATATATATATATATATATATATATAGTTCCCATCTAGTCAACATATGCTTGTATATTTTATGTCAGCATGAAGCTAATAGGTAATTGGAAGATGTATATTTTGAAAAACCACTCATTAGATTAGATATTGTACTTATGAATGTTATGCATGCCAAAAATTACAGTGATCCAATGTCAAAATTTCAAAAAATAGCTATGAAAAACTGTGACCACTAAAAATTGTCACAGTTTTTCCCAGTAACATTTATGAGAATCCGACCATTGGATCACTGAGATTTTTGGCATACATTATATGCATAAGTACAATATGTAATCCAAAGATTAGTTTTTCAAATACGTATCCCACAATTATCTATTGGCTTCATGCTTACAAAAGCTTATATAAGCATATACTGACTGGATCATTTGTTTGTGTGTGTGTGTGTGTGTAGAGAGAGAGATATGATCCATTAAGGTCCGGACTTTAAGCTTAATTTAAGGTCCACTTTTCACTGGGACAGGTATTTTGAAAAATCGATTGTTGGATTAGATAATCTTCTAATGTATGTCATGTTTGCCAAAACTCATAGTGATCCAACGGTCGGTTTTCAAGATACAGATTATTAAACAGTTGTTACAACATCCAATGGTAAATACTGTTAGAGTGTTCACGGACTGTATTTTGAAAACCGATTGTTGGATCACTGTAATTTTTTACAGGCATAACATACATAAGAAGATTATCTAATCTAACAGCTATTTTTTCAAAATACCATCGGCTGTGTGAAAAATTATGAGTGGACCCCAAATTAATTTAAGGTCCGGACCTTAATGGATCAAGTTTGTGTATGTATATATATTCTATCATTCTTGTGTATATATATATATAAGCATAAAGCCCATAGATAATTGTATGATGTATGTTTTGAAAAATTGACTGTTGGATTAGATATTGTACTTATGTCATGTACGTCTTCAAAAATCACAGTAATCCGACGATGGGTTTCTTAGAAATGTCACTAAAAAAAAAAACTGTAATAGATTTCAGTGGTCAAAGTTTTTCATAACTATATTTTGAAATTCTAATATTGGATCACTATAATTTTTGACATGCAAGATATTCATAAGTACAGTATTTAATATTCCAACGGTCAGTTTTTCTAAATATGCACCCCCGCAAATATGTATATATACATATAAGGTCAAGTTCCTCTTACCGTTTGCTTTACCATTATTTTTACCACTCGTTCTCAAAACACTAGTGTGGACCAAATATTTTGAGAAAATAACCATTGGATTAGATTCTCTACTTATGTATGTCATGTATGCCAAAAATCACAGCAATCCAACCGTCGGTTTTTGAAAATCCAACCGTTGCATCAATGTGATTTTTGGTATGTATAACTTACATAAGTAAGGTATATAATCGAATGGTCAGTTTCTCAAAATATTAGACCCACACTTGTATTTTGACAATAAGCGGTAAAAATAATGGTAAAACAAACGATCAGGAGAACCTGTCCCATATATATATATATATATATATTCATTTTCTTATAAGAATGTATTAAAATATATACAGTATGTACAAATATCACTTATAAGCCGTTAGATTAGAGAAGAGACGGTTAGATCAAGGAACGAACATGCATGCTTCTGAAAGCTAAGCTGTATATTTATCAAAAGCTGTGATGATTCTCACTAATTGTGTTAATTAAACTTTGACCAAAATGGTATTATCAGATGTTCCTCAGTGCTCATTATTCAGGAGAGGATCTGGTGGTGAAATTTGGACCCAGTGAGTCATGGAAGAAAGTTTTTGGCCCAGTTTTTATTTATCTTAATTCTGCGTTTGATGGAGATGACCCGCTTGGGCTTTGGGAGGATGCCAAAGAACAGGTTTCTTATTTATTTATTTATTTTTCTAGAAAAATACTATAACACCAACACTTTAATCCGAAATTAAAAACCATCTTGATGTGTCATGCTTTGAGTGATAAAGTCTATCCTCTCAAACTGCTTCTCTCTTTTTCACATACCACTCAAATCACGACACGTCAGGTGGTTTTTAATTTCAGATTGAAGTGTCGGGTGATATAGAGTTGTTGTTTTTTCTAATATAGGAAAATGAGTTTATTGCACTTTTGTACCTTGTACTTTGGGGTATTTTTTAATGTGATCCCTATACTCTCTTTTTTTTCAATTTCATATCCATACAATTTAAAAAATTTCAACAAAGGACAAATTGGAGATGGACATTATGTAAGTGGACAAAAAGCTAACGTGGATTAAGCGGGTAGCCATGTTGATTTCTATCTGGCAAACAGGTTGGAGATAAAAGCTTTGTTCATTTAACCAGTCAGTCACCTCTGCGAACGGCATATTTAGTCATTTAAACAGAGTCTTTATCTCTATCCTATTTGTCAGTTATGATCTATGTAGCTACCGCCTAATCTACGTCAGTTTTCTGTCCATTTACTTACCATCCGTCTCCAATTTCTCCTTTATTAAAAAAATTTAAATTGTATGGATATGAAATATATATATATATATATATATATATATATATATATATATATATATATTAGGACCATATTGAAAAATATTCTAAAATACAAAATACTAAAGTGTTAATCCTAGAAAAATTATGCTCCTTTTGTAAAATGAGAGAACTAGTATGTATAAGAGAATGTATCATATTGTCTGTCCCTGGCTTACATGGAGAAAGAACTTAAACAAATTTAATTATTTTTAGATGTTGGTGGAAGTCCAAAGTTGGCCCTACAGTTTCCCAGCATCTGAGGATTACCTACCGTCGGATCAAAGGGGTAATGTTAGTGGTAGATTACTAGTCCTAGACAGGTATGTATTTCTTTTTAGTTGCTTTCTCCATTTCATCAGCACCAGTAGTAGTGGAGTAGTCGTTGTTGACTTCTTGTTACGTTTTCTTTTCTTTTCTTTTTTTGGTTTTTTTTACTTATTAAAATTTTATAAACTAAAAAGAAAGAATAATTACTAGCTCTCAAATTAACCTCTTTAATTTATGTTAAATAACTTTTATTTTCATTACCTGATAAACTATAATTTTATGAATATGAATTTGCTCCAATTGAGCAGAAATATTAGGACCTCCTAATGTATAATTCAACGGCTGATATCAATTTATGAGACAATCTAATGGTTAAAATCAAATACAGGTATTAGAGTTGTGATATCATAAATACAGATATTCGCTAAAGACTTAACTTTAGAATATTGAAATAAGAGAATATATTACACAAAACAATCCTCTACTATTGAATAGGTTTTATAAAATTATTTTGAATTTTAAAACTAAACAAATCACCATCTGAATTATTAAATTGCGACACTTTAGGGCCTGTTTACTTCGTGAAAATTTTTTCACAATTTTCATTTTCATTTTCAATAAAAACAGAAAACGGCCTAAAAAACGCGTTTACTTGTAAAAAATGAAAACTATTTTCAAGAAAATGAATTCAGTTTTTAAGAAAATGTGAAAACATCAAAAAAACGTTTTTTGTATTTTCACAAAAACTGAAAACAAGGATTATATCGTGGCAATGCTTATAAACATGGAAAAAAATATGTAGACCAACTGTAAAACCAAAAAATAAAAATAATAAAACATATAAAGATAATATATAGTTTTATTAAGCACATTTACATCATTTTTAGATTTTGAAAACAGTTTTCATTTTTGCAAAGTAAATGCATTCTCTAAATTTTGAAAATTGAAAATGAAAACCATTTTTAAAAAATTTTCATAGAAAATGAAAATTGTCACAATTTTCATGAAGTAAATAGGCCCTTAAGTTCTCCTCCAGAAAAACAAAGAATGAAATACTCTTACCCAAAATATGGGAATCATATCTCCTGTGGTATATTACTCCCTCTTACCCATATTATGTGATCTGTTGAAAAAAAAAATCATCTTCCTTAAAAATATTGTTGAAATCCTTTGTCCCGATCTATCATAACCCTTCTCAATAACTATTTTTGGTAAGGGGCCGGCCTGAGATTTTGGGGGCCCTAAGCGAGCTCCTAAAGAAGGGCTCCTGCTACAAAATGACACAAAATTTATTGTATAAAATATTTAATTGCCAGTTGTTATTCTTTTATTTGCTAGTACAAACAAAGTTTATATGAGACATAATTATACGATCAACCCTAAAATAAGAAAAAATGAAATCAATTAACTAACAACAACAATAAATTTATATTAAGATACATATATAACACCTAAAACCCTAAAATAAAAACCTAAATTAAAAATCCTAATATCATAACAAGTTAATAACAATAATAAATTCATACTGTCATTAAGTAATTCCAATAGCCCTAAAATCAAAACCCTAAATCAAAAATCCAAATCTCACAATAAGTTACCATAATAAATTTATAAAATAAAACAAAACAACTTTAAAGTCCTAATGATAATCTAAAAACTTAAAAAAAAAAAACATAAAAAAATAAAAATTAATCTCATAATAAATCAATAATAATAATGATAATAGGATAAAAGAGATTCAAAAGATTTAAAAAAAAAAAAAATGAAAGATTAGAAATACCTAACTCAGAGAAAGAGGGGGAGGGAGTGAGGTGAGTAATTGTCTAAAAGAGGAGAACTGCAAGTATGCAAGGGCCCTTGGGGCTGGGGAAAAAAATGTGTATAGGATTGGGGGGTTTTGGGGGGAAGAGAGAGTAGGACAAAATTCAAAAGCTTCAAATGTCGTGGGAAGTGTGATATGTAGAGAACAACTCTAATTGTGGGACGAATTTTTCTGTTTAAGAGATGATAAGCTTTGAAAAGGGACCCCTCGCAGCTTTTGTTTTAACTTGTCCTCAAAAGAAAAACCAAATAGGGAGCCTTTTGTTTGGGCTTAAAACCAGGGCCCTAAAGCGGCTGCTTTAGTCGCTTTAGCTCAGGGTCGGGCCTATTTTTGGTCAAGTTGCAAGATCTTTTTCTCCTGCATGTCATTTATTCAAGGAAAATGTTGTGTATGTCGAAAAAGTTGTTCCAAAAGTTTCGCAAATAATTAGGCAAATGATCCCATCCTTCTAATTTTTAACAAATTCTCGATATCTTGATAATAAATAAAGGATAGGATTTACTTGGAATGCCTTTTTGACATAATTTTTAGGGATATATAACATTACTGTTTATTGAATGATACCTCACATCATTATGTTTCAATTTTGAATAGAAATTAAATCACAGTTCTTATTCAAATAACCATACATTTCTTACTCCATCCCCAATTCCTGTAAGAATCTACGTACATCCATATCATCTCTTTGCATACTTTATCCTTGAAATAATTTTTCTTTTTCTTTTTCTTTTTCTTCCCAACTTTTGGCAAATTTAATGAATATTGTTGCAATTACATTTGTATAGGTATATTAGTGATGACTATATATCAGCAACCGGTGCTTATGTGGGATTCGCCCCACCAGGAGATGTTGGATCATGGCAAAGAGAATCCAAGGTGAATTTAGTTAATTTTTTAATTTTAATACCATGTAAAGGCCGGATACATAATAAAGAGTTATGATCTAGTCAGCAAATATTTAAATGGTCGTTAAATCATTCAAGTGACTTAGATTATCGATCACTCAAATGACCGAAATCTAACGGCTATTTAAGTGTTTGCTTACTTAGGCTCAGTATTTACTGACTTGATCATTCCACCATATATAACGAGAACACTGATTATTTAAGTAGGTCACATGCTCTCTATTCTTGTCAATTATATACCTATAATTAATCCGCGAAGGAAGCACAAATGACAGAGAACAATGGTTTAGGAACCCATTCATAATCCCCTCACTTGTCATATGCATGGGCTTTTGGGTAGACTGTATATTGCAAGGAGACTAGCCTTGGTCTCTTGGACCAAACTTCAGGGTAATTTAGTCTAAGATACCCCTTATTTAGCAAAAAAAAATAAAAAATTATATACCCATAATTAAATTTGCATCAATGATTATAAAAGTATACCATCAATGCAAGCGTTATTTGTCTTCGAAAAAAAAAATTAGATACCTTCCTTTGAAATAAAAAGTGCAAATCATGCCTTAAAAGACTTGCATATACATTACCTCATGTAAATCAATAGTTTTCGGCAATCACAATTTTTTTCCGTTTGTATTTTAAGATGATGACATTATATCAATTGCTATGATTTTTAGGCATGCATAACATTCATAAGAAGAATATTTAATCTAACAATTAGTTTTTCAAAATACGCATCCCACAATTATTTATAAACTTCATGCTTACTTTACCTGATATGTTAGATCACAAACATGATAAGATATCTAAAGGCCACATTCTATTTCGGTATATCCTACCTGATCATTTCTGACAGAAATGATCCTATCAGCACATGCTAACTTTCATGAAAGTCAGCGTGAAACTCATAAGTGATTGTGCGATGCATATTTTGAAAAATTGACCGTTAGATTAGATACTATGCATATGTATGTCAGGCATGTCAAAAATCACAGTGACAATTTTCGGCAGTCAGAATTTTTCATAGTCTTATTTTGAAATGCCTACATTGGACCCTTGTGATTTTTGACAATCGTGACATCCATAATAAGGGTATCTAATCCAACAATCTGTTTTACAAAATATGTACCCCACAATTTTCTTTGAATTTCATGCTGATTTTTGCGAAAGTTAACATTTGCTTACTAGATCGGAACTCTATATATATATACACTTAGTGAAATGTTCTAGCCAATTATATATTACTTTATCTAAAATCAGCTAAGATATCAATTGGAACATTGTGTTGATATCCTTGTTAAATATTACAAGTATCGGGTAGTAAATTTTGGTGTTATTTTGAATGGTAGGACTACCAATTCTGGAGCAGAGCAGATGAGGAAGGCTACTTCTCCATTAATGGTATACGTCCTGGTGACTATAATCTTTACGCATGGGTCCCTTCTTTTATCGGAGATTACCGATATGATGTTGTCATTACCATAACCTCAGGTTTTATTTTCTCACTCCTCAGTGATTTTTAGTCTCTATTTAGATGTGAGAATTAAAGAACAAAAAAAGAGAAAAAAAATTATTTAAAAACAGTTCCGATCTAATCAATATTTGCTTATATATCTTATGTAAGCATAAAGCGAATAGATAATTGTGGGATACATATTTTAAAAAATTGATCGTTGGATTTGATATTCTTCTTATGGATGTCATTCTTGTCAAAAATTACTGCGGTCCAATGTAAACATCTCAAAATGTAGACCGAAAAAACTGTAACCGTTGAAAGCTGTCATAATTTTTTTCAATGACATTAATTTCTAAGAAACGGACCTTTCAATCACTATAATTTTTTGCATACATGATATGCATACGCATAAGTATAATATCTAATTCAACAGTCAATTTTTTCGAAACATATATTTCATGATTATCTACTAGTTAGCTTTATGCTTACATAAATTTATGTAAGCATACACTGAGTAGATCATTTCTAATTTAAAAAGAACAAAAAGAGCTTAAGGGAAAATTATTTTTAAAAATAATAATAATAATTGGGTCCAAAATCCAAATTTAGCCTTGAATTCTTTTATTATCAATTCATGATTTAATTAACACTGAAAGCAGGGTCTGATATTGATATGGGAGATCTTGTATATGAGCCTCCGAGAGATGGACCCACATTGTGGGAAATAGGCATCCCTGATCGTTCTGCTGCAGAATTCTACGTTCCTGATCCTAACCCAATGTACATCAATAAGCTTTTTGTCAACCACCCTGACAGGTTTGCTCTCCTTGCAATTTTCAAAAGTTTAATTCTTCTATTCAAATCTGAAATCTATTTTCCACATAGTAATAACCTAAGTCGATCAGCTAAGTATTTATGAATATTGGATTATCTCATTACTCAAAAAAGCCTCCAACGGTCATAAATCTTAGCTGACTTAGATCTAACTTTTAAGTCAGCATTAGCTGAATAGATCATTTCACATTTTCTAAAAATGGAATACATGTCATTATACCAATAGAATATCTATAAACACCACTCGAATTCAATACAAACTTAAATAGTTTGAATTTACATTAATGATTAATCATGCATGTTTGAATTGTAATAATTAATGTCATTAATCCATCTTACTTGTATAAAAAAACAAGTATATATTTTTAAGGTTATAACCTGCTTGATTCAAATTTGCTTGTTTAATAATCATGTTGATTGTACTAAACTGATATCTATTCAACTTCGATATGTTTTGCATATTTATATGTATACATGTATATATAGGTACGGTTCATGATGTCTTTAATTAATTCTAGAATATGTATTTTCAAAAACTGACGATTAGATTAAGAGTATGTCTGCACTAACTTTTTTTAAAATCAATTTTTGAGCTTAAAATTTCACATTATCTAAAAGATAGGATCATACTTTTGGATGATTTGAGAGATGATAGAATAAACGGCAAAATTTTCATATATACTACAAGTAATTGTGACAAAAGTTAGGAGGCTCCAACTTTTACCACAACCACTTCTAATATGAAATTTTAGATACACGAAGACATAGTTTGAACATAACTTTTAAAAAAAAAACAAAAATAAAAAAAAAATGCAAACAGTAATTCTCCAAAAATGATTTTAGAAAAAAATAATGCAAACGAAGCTTAAATATTTTTTTTTATGGATATCATACATGTCAAAAATCACAATGATCCAATGTCAACATCTCAAAATATAAACTATGAAAAATTGTGACTGCTTATAGTGTTTGTTAAGGATATTTAATTTATGAGAAACCGATTGTTGGATAACATTGATTAATCACAGCTAGCATTGAGTTATCTTCTTTGGCAGCAGGTTTAGGCAGTACGGATTATGGGAAAGATATGCAGAATTATATCCTGATGGAGACTTAGTTTACACCGTTGGTGTAAGCGACTATACCAAAGATTGGTTCTTTGCACAGGTTAACAGGTAATACGATTCTTAATTCTCAAGCTCGTTTTGTTTAATCAAAGTGTTTTCTTGAAAAAATTTCTCAGCTACCAAACATTATTATTGCAATATTGCAGGAAGAAAGACAATAACACGTATCAAGGAACCACATGGCAAATTAAGTTCGAACTTGACACTCTAGATCAGCATGGAATTTACAAACTGCGATTGGCACTGGCATCTGCAAATCTTTCCGAGTTGCAGGTACCTACCAAAAATTTGAGCAATTAATTCCATGTGACTCTCATTTTTGCATGAAAATATATTAATTGAAATTTTTTTTGGAAGGTTCGAGTAAACGATCCAAAGGCAAATCCTCCTCTATTTTCAAGTGGACTGATAGGGAAGGATAACTCTATTGCAAGACATGGAATTCATGGGCTTTATTGGCTGTACAATGTAGACTTACCATCTGCTCGGCTTGTTGAAGGAGATAATACCATTTTTCTCACACAACCAAAAAGCACCAGCCCTTTCCAAGGGATCTTGTATGACTACATTCGTTTAGAAAGTCCCCCACCTTCTGATTCCAAGAAGAAACTCTAAGTAATTTGTTTGTGTATATATATATATATATATATATATAGTCCCGATCTAATTAACATATACTTATATATTTTATATAAGCATGAAGCTAATATATAATTGTAGGATACATATTTTAAAAAGCTGACCGTTGGATTAGATATTTTACTTGTGAATGTCATGTATGCCAAAAATCACGGTGACCCAATATAAAAATCTCAAAATATAAGTGGGAAAAACTGTGAATGCTGAAACTGTCATAACTTTTTTCAGTTACATTTCTGATAAACCGACAATTGAATTACTGTGATTTTTTACATGCATAACATACATACATAAGTATAGTATATAATCCAACTGTCAATTTTTTGAAACATGTATCCTACAATTATCTACTGGCTTCGTGCTTACATAAACTTATATAAGCATATTCTAAACGGAATATATATATATATATATATATATATATATATATATATAT
>JAESVK010000050.1:1424035-1452999 GCA_017140935.1 Hamamelis virginiana | reverse complement strand
TATATATATATATATATATATATATATATATATATATATATATATTGAGAGAGAGAGAGAGAGAGAATTCAATAGCTTTAGAGGGGGCTTTTCTAAATCTGAATTATACTGTAAGGAAGTTATTTGTTTAATTTTCATAATTTGTGACGTAATTTTTTCAGTTTTAAATTTAAGAGAGTTTGTGAACCTAATCTATAATTCAATAAAAATTATTTATTCAATTTTAAAATTTATGATATTTTATTAAACTAATTTATATTTCACAAGAGTACGTTGTGTATAATTTATTCTTAAAACAATAAATATAAACAAAACTAAGAAATTTTAAAATTGAATAAATAATCTTTAAATTTTAAATTTTAAATTGGAAAAATTAAATTTGAAAATTTAAATTTACTATTTCAAAGCCGTAATATATGATCAAATAATATAGCAAAACTAAGAAATTGCTTTAAGATAAAATAAAAAAATAAAAAAATTGTGTAATACTCTCTTCATATTTAACTTGAACTTGTACCCATTTGTATATTGCAATCCTATAATTTTATTTTATTTTATTTTTAAATATTTTGACCTCTTATAATTATGAAATTTTTGGTAACATTCACTCATTCGTCCGTTAGTCATTTGAGTTTTTTTAACAGAAATGGTCACATGCACATAAACATTATTGACCCATTAATGACATTTCGATTCAAAATCTATCATCTTTTACAAATCTCATTTTTCGGATATAAATTTATATATATTTTTTAATTTCTATAAATTATTTTTCCATATAGTAAATATTTAACAATAAATATAATATTAAAAAAATTATAAAATTTCACTGATATGTCTGTAGATACATTAACAATATATGATAAATACTATATGAAAAAATGACAGACTTAATACTATTTTTTTTGTAAAAAAAATCAAATAGTTGAACTGAGCGACGACATAGCAAAAAGTGTCATATATCAAAATTATAGGGGATCAATATGTTTATAAAAAAAAAAAATGTGCAATATATGTGTAAACGGTTGTAGATTAAGGAAGTAAACCTGTAATTTCCCCTTAGAACATTAAGAAACTCTCTTGGAACAATATTTTGAACACCCTTAAAGACTGAATTTTCTTCACATGGTACATTGTAGAATAGATAGCTAGTTTTGATAATGTCATAATGATAACAATAATGATCTGCCATAACTACTATACTTCAATGGTAAAAAAAAAAAAAAAAAAATTTTAGGCTCAAAATGAAGTGGGCCCCTCGTGAACCCTTCCCCCCTTCTTTTTAGGGAGGGGATGTTGACACACCCTTGAATTATAAGCCCACCTCCTCCAATTTTGATTTTTTACCGTTTTATGAAAAAATACATTGTTTTTAAGAAAACTAGCCGCTTTGTCCACTAGAAAACATCATTTTGAACAACTTTGTAAAAGAAAGTGTTTCCAAAATCTATCATTTAAGCAGACTTTTTGGCATTTTTTACGAAATATTTTGTAAAAATAATAAAATGGTCAAAAAGTCTACTTAAATGATAGATTTTGGAAAAACTTTCTTCTACAAAGTTGTTCAGAATGATGTTTTCTAGTGGACAACGCGGCTAGTTTTCTTAAAAATAATGTATTTTTTCATAAAATGGTAAAAAATCAAAATTGGAGGGGGTGGGCTTATAATTCAAGGGTGTGTCAACATCCCCTCCCTTCTTTTTATGCGAAGTGGGCCCCTCGTGAACCCCGCATCACTGGACAGTCCGCATTGAACAGTCCAAGCCGTATTGGGCTTCAGCCCAAAAATGTAGTTTGTTACATACCCGTGGGTTTGTTACTCCCCCATGGGCCATGCTTACTCAACATAGGCCCACAGCATTAACATACAACATTCTATTTCAGATTGGGCCTGGGCTCTTCACAAGCCCAATCACCTTTGGGACCAAGTGGAGGCAGAATCATAATAAGCTCTGTACTCTCTTTTGAGAACTCGTATATCTTCACACGAATCCTGTATTACGTTTTATCATCCCATTACAAACAGAAGAAATTCAATATATATATATATATATATATATATATATATATAGAGAGAGAGAGAGAGAGAGAGAAGATTGTATTGTAATAACTAATAAGTGTTACGTAGATTTGTTAAGTCGGGCCTTTGTATCCTCAGCATCATCTGTTGCTTCAACCTGCATCTTCGCTATCTGTAAATCAGCTTTAGCTGCTTCCTTCTCATTTCTTGCGGTTATCTTTTTTGCCTGAATTCAGTCTTCAACCATTAGAATCAACCCAACAAAAAACCCCCCCCCCCCCCCTCTCTCTCTCTCTCTAAGTCATCCAGTAAACATGAAGCTAATAGTCAATGGATACATATTTTGAAAAACTATTAGTTGAATTAAATATTCTTCCCATGCATATATGTCTAAATGTACATAAAATTACAGTGACACCAATCGATTTCTTGAAAATGTCACTGTAATATTTTTTTCGCAATAAATTTATATTTTGAGATGTTAGATGTTGGATTACCGCAATTTTTCACATTCATTATGATAAACAGAAAAATATCTAATTCAATAATCAATTTTTCAAAATATGTATCTCACACTTATCTATTAGCTAGATAATTACATAAAAATTTATGACAGCATCGGAACTATATACATGTGTATGTATGAGAAGGAGTGAGAATTAATTACTTGACCAACGAAAAAGGCTTTGACATAGCCAAAACCCTCCCGCAAGGAAGCATAGAAAGACACGCAAACTCTTTTCATACGAGACGTCGCTGATGTTTCTCGGTTTCTCGTGCTGCTGCTGCTGGTATTGGTGGCCGCGGTGGCGGCGGCTGGTGGTGGTGGTGGTGGTGACGACGACTTGATCTCTTCCATTAGCTAAGCTTACACCTTCTTTCTCTGGAACTCTAAAGCTGCAGAGAGAGAGAAAGATTGGAGAGAGAGAGAGAGAGAGAGATTTTTGTTGAAAGCGGCGTCTGAGGTTTCCACGTTTGTGCAGGTTCCCGTGCGTGGCAGCTTTTGGGGTGCCCACGTTTTGATTCCGTGACTGTCTATCGAGAAATGGAATCAGCGGCTATTTATTTATTATTTATCGTCGGCAGTAAAGAGTAAAGTCTCGTCATAGGCCGGGCCCAAGCCCACTGATCATTGGTACAGATCCAGATTATAGAGTGAGATTTTCTCCAATCATTTTTCCATAAATAAATAAAGGGAGGGCATATTGCAACTTCTAAAATTGCTCTCTTAGATCCTTTATTTTTCTATTTTCAAAATATTCATGAGCAAATTAACTATTAAAAACATATTAATTTTCAAAACATCAACTACCTCAATGAAAATTTGATCCTACATCCCAAAAAAAAAAGGTAAAACCAAAATGGAAAGCCCATAACAAATCCAATAAAACAGCGTCTTTAAAACAAATTTATTTTAGGAAAAATTATTCAAAAATCCCATTTTGAGTTCTTTTTTATCCAAAAGTCCAATCATCTTTTCACTTTACCCAAAAGTCCAAATTTAAGGTTTTTTTTTTTTTAATCCAAAAATCCAAGCACATCAGTTTTTCAAGCACTTCCAAAAAATTGATATATGCATCAATTTTTTACAAAATGATCAGTTTCGGCGAAATTATAAAACAAACTAATGCGTTTTCCATTAAAAATGATATTTGGGTAAAGTGAAAAGATAATAAAATTTTTGAATAAACAAAACTTATAAATATGACCTATGACCAAACACCATTTTTTTTTTATTCTTCCATCTTTAAAATTGCAATTGGATTAGGACTTTATCTGTCTTCTTCATGCAAGGTGCTTGGTCTAGCAACAATCGAATATACTACTCCACTATTTGTTCAATCCCAACAAAAAAGTATGGCAAAAAAAGAAGCCGACCATGATCTTTTGGGAAGTTTTTGGAGTCTTCTTACAAATTATTGGGGTTTGAGTAGTAACGGGGTATATAAATACAGTTTGGGGGTTGCAATAACAAAACCTCCCTCCCTGAATAAATATCAACCACAAATTTCGAATGGGTAAATTATAAATATAAGGAAATATTGGCAAACAGGAATGCTAAAGTCAAGTAACCTCATTTAGAACTATTTGTTGAACATAACATATTTTGAAAAATCGATTGTTGGATTAGATACCCCTCTTATGTATGTAATGCCTACCAAAAATCACAGTAATCCAAATGTTGATTTCCAAAAAAAAAAAAATTGAGGGTGAAAAAATGGTGACATTTTAAAACAAAAAGTCACAGGTTTTCACAGTAACATTTTTCATAAATTGACCCTGGATCACTGTGATTTTTAGCAAGCATGACGTACATAAGAGTATTTAATCTGCAAATTATTCTAAATGAGATCATCTTATACAAGTTGTATGAGGTGCATCTAACATTAGCATTCCCCTGTAAGCAAATATCTTGTTTGGTTTTGAAAAGTAGATAATTACATTCTTCGTGAGTTCATGTTCAGTAAATGTAATTTAATAAATCATGTGCAATTATTTTATTATTAATTTTTGAAAAAAAATAATATTTTAAATCAAAACATGGGATTTCATTTTATTAAATAAATGGCATTTTACGTCAATAATCCTAAATTTTCGAAATATTACGTGAATGAACTTGATCCAAAGATAATTACGTAAAAAGAAATTGACCAAAATACCCTTATGTGGACAAAATAATGACCATTTTACCAAGTAAACGATCAAAAGTCAATTTTTTTCCAAAAATTTTGTTAACAATTTCCAATATCGTACCGAATCCCCAATTTAACAAAAGATCTACAATCCCCAAATTAACACACAATCCCCAATTTTATTTAGAATCTCTAATCCCCAGCTCCAAATCATCATTACTGGGAGACATGAAATGATGGATATTAAATATTGATTTGACGTATTGGGAATTAGGGATTATATATAAACTTGGGGATTTTGTGTAAAATTAGGAATTGGGGATTCTATGTTAAACTAGGGATTGGGAATTACGTGTAAAATTGGAGATTGGGGATTCTGTACAAAATTGATAATTTTATGTAATATTGTGAATTGGAGATTCTATGTAAAATTTAGCCTTACATCAATTTTATGAAAATTAAAATAAAGATTAATTTAGTTTTACAAAGTGCATAATGAAATTATATTTTAGGTCAATTTAACATTAATTATATTGAAAAAAGAGGGTCCCAAAAATTATAAAATACAAAAATATTCCTATGATGATTTTTTTTCTTTTTCAAGTATAAAAACTTCTCATATCCCAATTTCTCTTAATATTAATAAATGGATACTTATACATTTTCATTTATTTAAATCCAAAACTTCATAATCAATGAGAGTTGCCCCTGCGGCAAAGGGATAGAGGTGTAAACCCAAATACTCCAAGTTCGAAACCAATCAAACTCACTTGGCCAACCACGAGTCGGGGAAGGAATGGTGGCCTTGCCTGGGAGCAGGGATTGATCGAGCTTTGATAACTCGAACACCTTATTGTTTAGCAAAAAACTAAATAAATAAAAAAATTCTAAAACTTCTTTCCTAAAAGTGAGAGGTCATATGTAATCCTATATAAATCCTATGCCAATAAGAAAAAATATTGACAAAAAAAATATAAAAATTTAAAATCTCTTTCCTAAAAGAGAGAGTTCACATGTCATCCTATATGAATCCTATACCAATAAGAAAAAATATTAACAATTCACTTGATGAAGTTAGACTCTCTTAGTTGAAATTAATGGTAATTAATTTGTGGTGATGTGATGAAATTATTTATAATAATAGATGTAGTGGATAATTTATCAAATAACTCTCTTTTCTATGCTCTCCCATACCTTACAAGTTTGTTTGTATAAGACTAATTAATTAAGGAGGTCACATGTAAAAGTAAAATAGGCATTTTTAAAAAAAATTAAACTGGATCGGAAGTGTGATTTGAGCTAGCATTGTCGAATCTAGATCGCAGCATCATATTGTTGGATCTGGATTGGAGCATTGCCGGAAAATGAACCCCCACTGTGTATATGTATGATAATTGCATATGCTCGTGATCCCGCAAGGTCCACTAAAGAGATAGAAAGGAGAGAGAACAATGAAGAGAGCGAATGAGACCGAGCATCTTATGAGATAGAGAATGAGCTGTCAGAGTTGAACTGCGTTGATTACCGCCAGAGATATGGTCAGATCACGGATGTAGACTCCAAATTTTTGAATTCACTTATGGCCTTGAGGCGTGTCATCGCACCCCTCAAGAACTCAAAATTTTGTTCCAAATCACAGATGTAGACTCTATACTTGGAGGACCGATCCCATAAGCAGGTTGCAGCTTTCATGATTGAGCTCACATAATCCATAACAATTTTAATTTGGTGCAAATTATCATGAAATATAAATCAAAACTCAACAAAGAAAAGAAAGAGTGTTCAGCAACAGCATTGCAAGATAATGAAAAATCGAAAAATCAGAGCAACTTATTTGAGACAAGTAACCATGTGAATCTTTCTACTTTCTTAATGAAGTCAACTCAAAAGCTATGGACCTTTCCATTGGCAGCGCTTCATGGCAATTGTCGCTGTTTCAAAATAATGGGTCTAGTGAGCAATGTTTTTATTTTTTTTCTCAACATCCAACAAGAATTGTTGGTAATGGTAACTTGGTATATGGTTTCAGTAATATATTCTTTTTTTCCTTAGAAAATATTGCAAGTTGAGATTTTATTAAGAAAGAAATAGCATTATTGCAGGAAATGGACGCTAGCCCATAAAAAAATGAACAGTGAAAACACTCAAAATGCTTTAAAAACTCAAAAAAAAAAAAAAAAAAAGGTATGAAAATACTAAAAAGGGACACTGAAAACACTCAAAATACTTTGAAAACTCAAAAAAAAAAAAAAGGACAATGAAAACACTAAAAAAAAGGATAGTGAAAACACTCAAAATGCTTTAAACACTCAAAAAAAAAAAAAAATACAGTGAAAACACTAAAAAACGAATAGTGAAAACACTTAAAATGCTTTGAAAACTCAAAATAAAAAAAAATAAAACTAGTGAAAACACTAAAAAAACGAATAGGAATGCTTTGAAAACTATAAAAAAAAAAAATAATACAATGAAAACACTAAAAAATGAATAGTGAAAACACTCAAAATGCTTTGAAAACTAAAAAAAAAAACAGTGAAAACACTAAAAAACGGATAGTGAAAACACTTAAAATACTTTGAAAACTAACAAAAATGGACAGTGAAAACACATCCAAAATGTTAGGTATTTTCACTGTGGTAAGTGTTTTCACTGTATTAGTATCGTCTTTTTCGACAAAATATTTTCACTATGGACCTCTTGGTATACTTGAGAGATTTGAGGGACTTCTTGCTATTTACCCCTGTTAGCCCTAAGGACTTTGACTTTATTTTGATAATAACTAAACCATACTTTATATCTAACAAATGGTTAAGTGTTGTCTCCATAGACTTGAAGTTATATCTTGTTGGAGCTCATCAACATATCTCAAGCAATTCAATGCGCACTGTTAGCCTTATGGCTTCCACCTTTATTGGTTGATTTTGATGATAATAATCATTGTGTTGTGATTCTATTTGATTTAAATATTGTGTAAATTTGCAAGCATGAATTGTGGTAAAATTCATCATGATGTTTGTATCTTTGTATCATTGACTTATTCTTACATCATGGATTTGTTTTACCTAAAATATGCATATGCTTTAAATGATAATCTTTAGTATCTTTATATACATATTGTTAGGTGGAGCCACAAATCATTAAATGATTTATTTGTTTATTCAATTATGCATATGATTACTTTGTTGTTCACTCTTGTTAATTGCTAAATATTATTGAGTGATTATCTGGCTAACCTTGTTGGTTAATTGACATTATCCTATAGTTCTTATATATCCATTATAGTATATATATATATATATATATATATATATATGCTTATAAGAACAGGATTCAAGTTATCAATTAATGAAGGCTCAACTATTATGAAGCTCATGCACTACATCGTAACTTATGTGAATATGAATATGTTGTATATTCACTTAGGACCATGAAGAGAGTCATTGCATTGATGCAATCCATTGATGAAGCCAAGCAAGCTTAGCACAAGCCAAGCACAAGACTTAAAAGATTATTTTATGAATATCTTGCTTTTATTCTTGTGTATGAGTGCTTAGGAATTTATTGTAAATCTCTCTTTAGGATGAACTACATTGGCTCAAGTGATTATGACCTTCTAAAGACCATGCTTTTAACTTGGAAAATCATTTTTATTTGGCCACAAATGATTTTAATCAAAGAGGGCTTTTATGAACTCAAAAGACTTGTCAATTTTCACTTAAATTGGTTTTGAACATTGCCTAGTCGACTAAGCCTCATTGACTAGTCGACTAAAGTAGTGGCAGTAAGCAAATTTTGTGAAAATTGTCAAGTAGTCGACTAACCACTTGATTAGTCGACTAAAAGCCTCCTTAGTCGACTAACCATACTTGTCTAGTAGACTAACCAAGCTCAGATTTTAAAACAAACTAGTTTTGACTTGTCTAGTCGACTAATCCTCTTTGCCTAGTCGACTAACCGTGCCCTGAACTTTATAACGGCTATTTTTTAACATTCTAAACGGCTCTATTTTTGCCCTAGTCGACTATACTTTTTGTTGGGCTTATATAAATACTCATCATATGAGTCTTGAATGAGCAAAAAAAAATGAACATACACAAATTTAAGTTATCATAGTATACATCATTCTTGTGTAAATTAGTCAAAATCATCATACTTTCTTGAAGCCAAATTAGTTCAATCAATTGAGAGATATTAGTGTGAGCTCTGATTTGGATTTCATCTACTCATTGAGGAGTTCTCTTGTTGTATTCAAATCAATCTCTTTGTAAATCTTGTGAGTGCTCTTTGTGAGCATTGCCTAAGAGTTCTTTTGTGAAACTTGAAAAAGTGTTCTTTGTGAGCACTAGTGGGTTCTCTGTGAGCCATTAGAGAGTTGCTCTTTGTGAGCATTGCCCAAGCGTTCTTTGTGAAGCTTGAAGAAGTGTTCTTTGTGAGCCCTAGTGGGTTCTTTGTGAGCCATTGTACAAGTTCTTTGTGAGTTTAGGTGAGAGTCTTCCACCTGGGATAAAGAAGACTGTGTAAAGGTTTCTCCACCTTGAAGGAGCTAATCCTTAGTGGATTGAGGAATCCTTGGGCTGAGTGCTTAAGGCGTGGACGTAGGCGAGCCGAACCACATTAAAACATTGTGTTTGATCTCTCTATCCCTTACTCTCATTTCAATTACTTGTTTATATATTTGCTTTCATGGCTAAGTGATTGAACATTAATTTTATTTGGTAATATTTGTTAAAGTTTGCCATAAACCCTATTCACCCCCTCTAGGGTTATATATTTGGGACAACCCACAACATATTCAATGAAAGCTCATGAAGTTAAAACCTTGAAGATCAACTTGAAGACAAAGCTTATGAATATCTTTTTGAAGCCAAGTTGCTCTCCTTGTGTTAGCAACATTTTGTAAGGCATCTCTTATGTTCAATATTGCATAGCTCAAGAGGAAATCATTTTAACTCATATTGCATTGGCATTCATGCTTGGAAAATGTTTTCAAATTTATCCAAAAATGCTATTGAACCTTGGTTAACTTGTTCATATGTTATAAGTTGATTTGGACTTAAGAAACTCGAAATTTTGGCACTTAAACTTTTCTAGTCGACTAACACTTTAGTCCTAGTTGACTAAGTGTAGGTCAGAAGCCATGTTTTGAGAAGTCTTGAGCTAGTCAACTAAACATTATGAACTAGTCAACTAACTGTTTCCTATTCGACTAAAACCCTTGTCCCAGTTAGGAATGTCAATTTCACGGGTCAAACCGGGAACCTGCCCCACCCCGCCCCTATTGGGACGGGTTTGGAATTTTTTAATAGGGTTAGGGGCGGGTTTGGGATTCAATTTTAAAACCCAATCGGGTTCGGGGCGAGTTCCGGGTTCATACTTATAAACCCGACCCAACCCGGTTATATATGTATATATATTAAATATAATTATTTATATATGTGACATTACTGTTATACCCTTAATTTTTCACTTGAAAATATCATCCTACCCTCAAACCCTAAAATCAGTCAAATGATTCATTTGAAACCTCAAACCCTCATTCGACTCTTCCTTCGAATCCAGAGAAACCCTTAGCTGCCAAGCTTCTCCGTTGTCCGTCGACCACTAGTCTTCATCATGCCGCTGCTCTGCGCCGTCGATCACTAGTCTCCATCACGCTGCTGCTCTGCGCCGTCGACCACCAGAACTCCATCGTGTCGTTGCTCTCCGCTGCTCTGCTCACCGCTCACGGCAAAGATAAAGTGGTGAACGCCGCTGCTCTCCAGTGAGTCCAGTCTCCACCGTCGACCTCCATATATCCTCTCTATTACAAACAATAAAAATCACTGAAACCCTCATTTAGTCATTTTTCGTCAAAGACTCAAAGCCCTCACTCCCTCAGCTGTGGCAAGCGGCAGCTGCTCTCTGCCCCTCTCACGAAGAGGGAAGAGATCCTTCTTCGAAGACCTGCCTATACCTCCCGTTTCCAAGAAAATTCGTTGTTTTTCTTCTTCGCCCGTTCGATTCTCTTCTCCTCGATCGATCACAAGCTCTTCTTCTGTGCAGTCGTTGTCGTGATCGACCATGCTCGATTATCTTAGAGCTATCTTCCTTGACATAGACAATCGGGTTTGTTTTTTATTTGTGTTTATTTTGTTTATCAATTTGATTTTGATTGTCTAGGTTCTTGCATGTGCATTACATTTTGTATCTGAATTTGGGGGATTTGGAATGGAGATTGGGTGATGGTTGCTTTTGTTACTTAAGGGATCAGTTTGTTTTGACGGAAAATGACAATATCTGCAAGATGAATTTTCCAGAGGAAAAAGTTTTAGGTGTAAAAAGATATATATTTTGTGGAGGGTAATTAAGGAGACATGATAAGATTTCTACAAGCTTCATGGAAATTGACCCGATCAACCCTCCTCGCCAAAATAAACGGGACAGGACGGGGCGGTAATAGGATAGGGTCTTTTAATTGGGACGGGAATGAGATTTTCAATCCCGACCCGTCACGGGTTTGGGACGGGAACGGGATGGGATTTTCTTAAATGGGACGGGGGCGGGGAAGGGGTGACCCGTCCCAAACCCGCCCCATTGACATCCCTAGTCCCAGTTGACTAAGAGCAAGTCAGAAACCATGTTTTGTGAGCAAAGTTGCCTGTCGACTAAAACCCTTCTTCTCGTCGACTAATCGATCCTAGAAATTTTTCTAAGTGAGTTTTAAAGCTTCTAGTCGACTAAATATTGTTGTCCCAGTTGACTAAGAAAACCCAGAAATGTTTCAAAAGATTTTAACTGAGCTATTCAACTAACTCCCTATGCCTAGTCGACCAACCAAGCCTGGGAAACCAAATAACTTTGAAAATCTACTCGATAGTAGACTAACCACCTTGTCCTAATCGACTAACGACTCTGCAACTTCAAAACGACTCTTTCTTCTTTAGGCAAATCAAGCATTTAATGAACCCTAACCACTCCTATCTTCTCCAATTAGACTTGAGGGATTTCAAACAGTCATTTTGGTTTTTTTCATTATATATAGAGCTCTTGCTCTCATTTATGAATTACCTATAATATTGTTCATCATTTATTGAAACCATTTAATGTGCATTCAAGCTTCTTTTTGTGAAATCTCTTTGAGCTATATTTATTGAGCATTTGAGAAGTCATTAGTTGAACTTGTATTTATTACAAATCTGCTTGTTGAAGCATTGATTGTATTGTTCTTCAATCATCTTGTATTTATTGTGAGACTTAAAGGTTTTGTAAAACTCTTGTGGATTAAAATCTACCACCTTGAAATTAGATTGTGGGTGAGTGTCTTCTGTTGGGAATGTAAACAACCTTCAGCAGATAGCCCGGGGGGTGGCAGAGGGGGCAGAGTCCCCCTGCATGAAGGTTTTATGAGGGTTAAGAGAGTAGCTGCTGTAATCCGTTTTTTCTTGAATATAGTGAGTTGGTGTGGCTTCCGAGGACGTAGGCAAATTGCCGAACCTCGTAAATCTGTGTCTCTATTTCTTTTTCTTGGGATTATTTTTCTGTTTGTTGTGTGTTCTTTTGTGATTCTTAGTTTCCAAGATCAAAGGGGTTTTAGGGATTGTTTAATCCCAACATCTTCCACCTTTAAAACGAGGCAGCTGTAAAGGTTTCTCCATCTTAAAAGAGTTTGTTAATGGATTAATCCTTAAGACGGAGTTTTTGAGGCGTGGACGTAGACGGAGATCGAACCACGTTAAAATCCTCGTGTTTGAATCTCTCTAACTCAATCTCTTTCATTTCAAGTTATTTATTTGCTATATACATTGTTGAGTTATTTTTCAAGTTTGCATTCTAGTTTACTAAAGCTTAAGTTTTCAAAAACTCTATATCCCATTTTTAAATCAGTTTTTAATTGTCAATACTCTATTCACCCTCCCTCTAGAGTATATTTTAGGCTAACACCCTTTAATTTATCCATATAGTGATGATTTATTGATGAAAGAGATGTTTCTACAATCACGTGCAAAAAATAATGAAAGAGAATATAATTTAAAATAAATAAAATTAGAAGGTCTTTTTAATTTTAAAAGATATCAACAGAATTTATCTAATTATTTTTTATTAAAAAATAAAAGTAATTTTTCTAGATAAATTACAAAAATATTTATGAAATTTATGTTAGATTTTATTTTAATTCTTTTACTTTAAATTTTTTGAAATTAGTTTCTAAAGTGGTGACATATTTTACTTTAGTACTCTTTCCTTTTAAGGGCATTAAGAAAATTTTAAAGATAAAAATTAGTACTTTAGGGTATAATACAATTTAATTTTTCTACAATGCTAGTAAAAATTGACAATGTTGAAAAATTGAATGATAAAATCGATGCTTCAAAAATTGATATAATACAATTTAAAGTAAAGAGTACTAAAGTAAAATCTGTCACTACTTTATAAACTAATTTAAATTATTAAAATGAAGTCCAACCTAAATTTCAAAATTATTTTCTATATTTATAGAAGGACCATCCTACTAGAACTCCAAAAAGTGTACAGAATAATGAGAGTATATGATGAACCCTAGTGAATCGTCAACCACTCCCTTTACCAAAATGATATAGGCGAGTGATGGAAATTAATTTATGAGAAAATTATCGATTGACCCCTTATGATTATAAACTGATATCTATTCAACTTCGATATGATCTGCATATTTATATGTATACATGTATATATAGGTACAGTTCATGATGCCTTTAATTAATTCTAGAATATGTATTTTGAAAAACTGACCATTAGCTTAAGGGCATGTTTACACTAACTTTTTTTTAAATCATTTTTTGAGCTTAAAATTTCACATGATCTAAAAGATAGGATCATACTTTTGGATGATTTGAGAGGTGATAGAATGAATGGCAAAATTTTCATATATAGTACAAGTAATTGTGACAAAAGTTAGGGGGCTTCAACTTTTACCACAATCACTTTTAATATGAAAATTTTGATACACGAAGACATGGTTTGAACATAACTTAATGATTTTCCAAAAATGATTTTAGAAAAAATTAATACAAACGAAGCTTAAATATTTTTTTATGGATATCATACGTGCCAAAAATCATCCAATGTCAGCATCTCAAAATATAAACTATGAAAAATTGTGACCCGCCGAAACTGTTATAGTGTTTGTCAAGGACATTTAATTTTTGAGAAACTGATTGTTGGATAATATTGATAAATCACAGCGAACAATGAGTTATCTTCTTTGGCCAGCAGGTTTAGGCAGTACGGATTATGGGAAAGATATGCAGAATTATATCCTAATGGAGACTTAGTTTACACAGTTGGTGTAAGCGACTATACCAAAGATTGGTTCTTTGCTCAGGTTAACAGGTAATACAATTTTTAATTCTCGAGCTCGTTTTGTTTAATCAAAGTGTTTTCTTGAAAAAATTTCTCAGCTACCAAACATTATTATTGCAATATTGCAGGAAGAAAGACAATAACACGTATCAAGGAACCACATGGCAAATTAAGTTTGAACTTGACACTCTAGATCAGCATGGAATTTACAAACTGCGATTGGCATTGGCATCTGCAAATCTTTCCGAGTTGCAGGTGCCTACCAAAATTTTGAGCAGTTAATTCCATGTGACTCTCATTTTTGCATGAAAATATATTAATTGAAATTTTTTTTGGAAGGTTCAGTAAACGATCCAAAGGCAAATCCTCCTCTATTTTCAAGTGGACTGATAGGGAAAGGATAACTCAATTGCAAGACATGGAATTCATGGGCTTTATTGGCTGTACAATGTAGACTTACCAGCTGCTCGGCTTGTAGAAGGGGATAATACCATTTTTCTCTCACAACCAAAAAGCACTAGCCCTTTCCAAGGGATCTTGTATGACTATATTCGTTTAGAAAGTCCCCCACCTTCTGATTCCAAGAAGAAACTCTTAGTCCCGATCTAATTACCATATGCTTATATATCTTATGTAAGCATGAAGCTAATATATAATTGTAGGATACATATTTTAAAAAACGGACCGTTGGATTAGATACTCTACTTGTGGATGTCGTGCATGCCAAAATCACAGTGTTCCAATGTAAATATCTCAAGATATAAGTGGGAAAAACTGTGAATGCTGAAAACTGTCACAGTTTTTTTCAGTTACATTTCTGATAAACCAACAATTGGATTACTGTGAATTTTTACATGCATGACACATATACAGAAATATAGTATCTAATCCAACGATCAATTTTTTAAAACATGTATCCTACAATTATCTAATAGCTTCATCCTTACATAAACTTATATAAGCATATTCTGACCGGAACATTTCTATATATATATATATATATTGAGAGAGAGAGAGAGAGAGAAATCAATAGCTTTAAAGAGCGCTTTTCTAAAATTATATTGTAATGAAGTTATTTGTTTAATTTTCATAATTTGTGACGTTATTTTCTCAGTTTTAAATTTAAGAGAGTTTGTCAACCTAAGCTGTTATTCACAAAAGATTATTTATTTAATTTTAAAATTTATGGTATTTTATTAAACTGATTTATATTTCACAAGAGTTGTGTATAATTTATTCTTAAAACAATTAATATAAACAAATAATAGCTTCCTATTAGTTGGAAACTTTTTAAAATTTTAAATTTACTACTCCATTTCATAGCCATAATGATAAATCAATTGAGAATTTCATTATTTTGTTGTGATTCTTTGGGATGCAAATTGTTTCCATTCATGTTCCATATAAAATTTGAATTTGATTTATTTATTATCTGGGTGTGACAACATCGGAGCACTGCATGTGGAAATTGACTACCATTTCATTAGAGAGAATGTATTAAGGATCAGTTGGCAGATTTGTTTACTAAAGGGCAGACTGCAACTCGATTTCAATTTCTAAGGTCCAAACTCTTGGTTCGCCAACTACCCATCAGTTTGCAGGGGGGTGTTAGAGTATTTACTGACTTAGTCAGAGACCAGTTGCGAGAATCAAGTGATCAGTTGTACAAATCAAGTTAGTTTAGCAGATACGCAATGGGCACCGATTATGTAGCAAGAGATGAACCATCCCTTTGGTCTTTTACCTTCTGTTTATTTTTCTCTACATATAAGACCTCCACCACCAAAGATTACCTACAGATTTAGTGAAGAAGAAATTAAGAAGTGAATTTAGCAAATTAGCTAGCTATATATCATGGTTTCAGAGACCTTTATTCATGTCATACTGGCCATAATCCTTCCACCACTTGGTGTTTACCTTCGCAAAGGCATTGGGGTCTCTCTCTCTCTCTCTCTCTCTCTCTCATATACACACACATATATATACTTTTGATCTAATGTGTGCTTTTCTGATGAAATGCAGGATAAATTTTGGATATGCTTGGTGCTGACAATATTGGGTTATATTCCTGGAATAATATATGCGCTTTACGTGATAGTTGGATAACAGAGGATCGAGTATGTCCTTGTTCTAGTTTTGTAATCCCTTTATCCAAATGATAAATCAATTGAGATTTTCATTATTTTGTTGTGATTCTTTGGCTGGAAATTGTTTCCATTCATGTTTCAAGAATTAAGGAGTTTAAAAATAAAATTTTAAATTTTAGAAATCTACATTTATGTCATATAAAATTTGATTTTGATTTATTTAATATATATATTCATAGTTTTTTAGCGAGTTCGTATCAGGTCGCATTTGAATACTTTCATTATTTATCGAATTAGTAAGGTTATCAAACTACTTGGTACTTTATTTGAATTAGACTCTATAAATTAACGATCTCAAAAAATAAGGTTTGAACTTATCTTACGAGTAAATTTAATCAAGTCTTTAATTCAACTAATCTTGAGCGATCAAGTTCAAATAAAATACATGAGAGAGAGAACAAATCATAAAGAAACACCCATAAAAGGAGTAGTTGGATGGCCCAATTAAGGGATGTGATTGGAATGATTGAAAATGAATTTGTGGGATTTCTAATGCATCATCCTTGATGGACCCCCATCCCCACTTCAATGGAATAATTAGGGTTTTTTGTTAGGAAAAAGGAGCATTAGTGGCCACCATGTATCCTAAAATATATTTCTGCGCTTTTAAATCAATTCTAAGAAAACGGACTCTGAAAAAATGATAACATTTTAAAGAACAAAAAAGTCGCAGTTTTTTACTGTCAGTTTTCTCATAAACCAACCGTTGGATCACTGTGATTTTTGACAGGCATTACATACATGATTGGGATATCTAATCCAACGGTCAGTTTTCTAAAATTTGCACCGCAAGTGGCTCTACATGAGGGCACTTGATGCAAAAAACATCAGGTGCACCTTATATTAGCACTTCTATATATATATATATATATATATATATATATATATATATATATATATATATATTGGTTCAAAATGAAAATTTTAATTGAGTTCTAGAAGTACACCAAGCATCAAGGATAGAGACGGAAAGTTTTACACCCCACCCCCTTTTTATGCGAAGTGGGCCCCTCGTGAACCCCGCATCAATGGACAGTCCGCATTGAACAGTCCAAGCCGTGTTGGGCTTCACCCCAAAAATGTAGTTTGTTACATAACCGTGGGTTTGTCACTCCCCCATGGGCCATGCTTACTCAACACAGGCCCACAGCATAAACATACAACATTGGGCCTGGTTTCTACACAAGCCCAATACCTTTGGGAGCAAGTGGAGGCAGAATCATCATAAGCTCTATCCTCTGTGTTATTCGAACTTTTGAGAACTCGTATATCTTCACATGAATCCTGTATTACGTTTTATCAAGCCATTACAAACAGAAGAAATTCAATATATATATATATATATATAACTAATAAGTGTTACATAGATTTGTTAAGTCGGGCCTTTGTATCCTCGGCATCGTCTGTAGCTTCAACCTGCATCTTAGCTTTCTGTAAATCAGCTTTGGCTGCATCCTTCTCGTTTCTTGCAGTTATCTTCTTTGCCTGAATTCAGTCTTCAATCATTAGAATCAACCCAACAAAACTCTCTCCCTCTCTCTCTCTCTCTAAATCATCCAGTAAGCATGAAGCTAATAGTGGGATACAAATTTTGAAACACTGTTAGTTGAATTAAATATTATTCCCATGCATATATGTCTACATATACATAAAATTATAGTGTTACAGTGACAACAATCGGTTTCTTGAAAATATCACTGTGACAGTTTTTTGCAATAAATCTATCTTTTGAGGTGTTAGATGTTGAATCACAGCAATTTTTCACATTCATTATGTCCATCGAAAAATATATAATTCAATTTTTTAAAATATGTATCTCACAATTATCTATTAGCTCGGTAATTATATAAAAAATTATGACAGCATCGGAATTATATACATGTGTATGTATGAGAAGGAGTGAATTAATTACCAGACCAACGAAAAAGGCTTTGACATAGCCAAAACCCTGCCGCAAGGAAGCATAGAAAGACACGCAAACTCTTTTCATACGAGACGTCGCTGATGTTTCTCGGTTTCTCGTGCTGCTGCTACTGCTATTGGTGGCCGCGGCTGGTGGTGGTGGTGGTGACGACGACATGATCTCTTCCATTAGCTAAGCTTACACCTTCTTTCTCTGGAACTCTAAAACTGCAGAGAGAGAGAGAGAGAGAGATATTTTTGTTGAAAGCGGTGTCTGAGGTTTCCACGTTTGTGCAGGTTCCCGTGCGTGGCAGCTTTTGGGGTGCCCACGTTTTGATTCTGTGACTGTCTATGGAGAAATGGAATCAGCGGCTATTTATTTATTTATTTATCGTCGGCAGTAAAGAGTAAAGTCACACCCGGGGTTTTCCTTCGGGATTTCCCTCGTATCAAAAAAAAAAGTAAAGTCTCGCCATAGGCTGGGCCCAATGGAATTAGCGGCTATTTATTTATTTATTTATCATCGGCAGTAAAGAGTAAAGTCTCGTCATATGCTTATCCAAAAAAAAAAAAAAAAAAGTCTCGTCATAGGCCGGGCCCAAGCCCACTGATCATTGGTACAGATCAAGATTATAGAGTGAGATTTTCTTCTATCATTTTTCCATAAATAAATAAAGGGGGGGCATATTGCAACTTCTAAAATTGCTCTCTTAGATCCTATATTTTTCTATTTTCAAAATATTCATGAGCAAATTAACTATTAAAAACATATTAATTTTCAAAACATCAACTACCTCAATGGAAATTTGATCCTACATCCAAAAAAAAAAAAAAAAAAAGGTAAAACCAAAATGGAAAGTCCATAACGAATCCAATAAAACTGCACCTTTAAAGTAGATTTATTTTAGATAAAATTATTCAAAAATTTCATTTTTGAGTTCTTTTTTACCCAAAAGTCTCATCATCTTTTCACTTTATCAAAAAATCCAAATTTAAGTTTTTTTTTTATCCAAAATTCCAAGCACATCAGTTTTTCAAACACTTTCAAATATGTGTAAAGTGAAAAGATGATAGAATTTTTAGATAAACAAAACTAATAAATATGACCAATGAGTAAACTTATAAATACCCAAAACTTTTTTTTTATACGGCAAAAAAAGAAGCCGATTATGATTTTTTTGGGAAGTTTTTGGAGTCTTCTTACAAATTATTGGGGTTCAAGTAGTAATGGGGTATATAAATACAGTTTGGGGGTTGCAATAACAAAACCTCCCTCCCTAAATAAATATCAACCACAAATTTCGAATGGGTAAATTATAAATATAAGCAAATATAGGCAAACAGGAATGCTAAAGTCAAGTAACCTCATTTAGAACTATTTGTTGAACATAACATATTTTGAAAAATCGATTGTTGGATTAGATACCCCTCTTATGTATGTAACGCCTACCAAAAATCACAGTGATCCAAAAGTCGATTTTCAAAAAAAATGAGGGTGAAAAAATGGTGACATTTTAAAGAACGAAAAGTCATAATTTTTCACAATAACATTTTTCAAAAATTGACCGTGGATCACTGTGATTTTTAGCAAGCATGATGTATATAAATGAGATCATCTTATACAAGTTGTATGAGATGCATCTAACATTAGCATTCCCCTATAAGCAAATATCTTGTTTGGTTTTGAAAAGTAGATAAATACATTCTTCGTGAGTTCATGTTCGGTACATGTAATTTAATAAATCATGTGGAATTATTTTATTATTAATTTTTGAAAAAAATAATATTTTAAATCAAAACACGGGATTTCATTTTATTAAATCAATGGCATTTTACGTCAATAATCCTAAATTTTCGAAATTTTACGTGAACAAACTTGATCCAAAGATAATTACAAAAAAAAAATTTGACCAAAATACCCTTATGTGGACAAAATAATGACCATTTTACCAAGTAAACGATCAAAAGTCAAATTTTTTCCAAAAAATTTGTTAACAATTTCCAATATCGCACCGAATCCCCAATTTAACAAAAGATTTACAATCCCCAAATTAACACACAATCCCCAATTTTATTAAGAATCCCCAATCCCCAACTGCAAACCATCATTACTGGGAGACATGAAATGATGGATATTAAATATTGATTTGACGTATTGGGGATTCGGGATTATATATAAATTTGGAGATTTTGTGTAAAATTAGGAATTGGGGATTCTATGTTAAACTAGGGATTGGGATTTACGTGTAAAATTGAAGATTGGGGATTCTGTACAAAATTGAGAATTTTATGTAATATTGGGAATTGGAGATTCTATGTAAAATTCAGCCTTACGTCAATTTTATGAAAATTAAAATAAAGATTAATTTAGTTTTACAAAGTGTATAATGAAATTATATTTTAGGTCAAATTAACATTAATTATATTGAAAAAAGAGGGTCCCAAAAATTATAAAATACAAAAATAGTCCTATGATGATTTTTTTTCTTTTTTTTTCTTTTTCAAGTATAAAAACTTCTCATATCCCAATTTCTCTTAATATTAATAAATGGATACTTACACATTTTCATTTATTTAAATCCAAAACTTCCTAATCAATGAGAGTTGCTCCTACGGCAAAGGGATAGAGGTGTAAACCCAAATACTCTAAGTTTGAAACCAATCAAACTCACTTGGCCAACCACGAGTCGAGGAAGGAATGGTGGCCTTGCCTGGGAGCAGGGATTGATCGAGCTTTGATAACTCGAACACCTTATTGTTCGGCAAAAAACTAAATAAATAAAAAAATTCTAAAACCTCTTTCCTAAAAGTGAGAGGTCATACGTAATCCTATATAAATCCTATGCCAATAAGAAAAAATATTAACAAAATAAAAATAAAAATCTAAAATCTCTTTCCTAAAAGAGAGAGTTCACATGTCATCCTATATGAATCCTATACCAATAAGAAAAAATATTAACAATTCACTTGATGAAGTTAGACTCTCTTAGTTGAAATTAATGGTAATTAATTTGTGGTGATGTGGTGAAATTATTTATAATAATAGCTGTAGTGGATAATTTGTCAAATAACTCCCTTTTCTATGCTCTCCCATACCTTACAAGTTTGTTTTTATAAGACTAATTAATTAAGGAGGTCACATGTAAAAGTAAACTAGGCATTTTAAAAAAAAAAAAAATTAAACTTTAACATCATCCTTTTTAATTTTGGGAAAAGTATCTAAAAGTCCCTCATTTTCTGACAGTATACCATTAAGGACTGTAATATACCATTAAGGACATTAAATATTTCGTTTAAATTATAGATATTTTTTAATGACATTTTTGCCCTTTTATTATAATGTGGGTAATCTCATGCATATTTTATATTTAGCCAAAATATAACACAATTGTAAATTCAAAAGAGAGAAGAGAGAGGGACGAGAGAGAATTGATCATGGTTATGAAGCTGTGCAGAGATCGGAAGTGTGATCTAAGCTAGCATTGTCGAATCTAGATCGCAGCATCAGATCGTTGGATCTTGTTCGGAGCATTGCCGGAAAATGAACCCCCAATGTGTATCGGTATGATGATTGCATATGCTCGTGATCCCGCAAGGTCCACTAAAGAGATAGAAAGGAGAGAGAACAATGAAGACAGCGAATGAGACCGAGCATCTTATGAGATGGAGAAGAAGCTATCGGAGTTGAACCGCGTTGATTACCGCCGGAGATGTAGTCAGATCACAGATGTAGACTCCAAATTTTTGAATTCACTTATGGCCTTGAGGCGTGTCATCGCACCCCTCAATAACTCCAAATTTTGTTCCAGATCACAGATGTAGACTCTATACTTGGAGGACCGATCCCATAAGCAAGTTGCAGCTTTCATGATTGGGCTCACACAATCCATAACAATTTTAATTTGGTGCAAATTATCTTGAAATAGAAATCAAAATTCAACAAAGAAGAGAAAGAGTGTCCAGCAGCAGCGTTGCAAGATAATGAAAAATCGAAAAATCAGAGCAACTTATTTGAGACAAATAACCATGTGAATCTTTCTACTTTCTTACTGAAGTCAACTCAAAAGCTATGGACCTTTCCATTGGCAGCGCTTCATGGCAATTGTCGCTGTTTCACAATAGTGGGTCTAGCAAGCAATGTTTTTTTTTTCCTCAACATCCAACAAGAATTGTTGGTAATGGTAACTTGGTATACTGTTTTAGTAATATATTCTTTTTTTCCTTAGAATATATTGCAAGTTGAGATTTTATTAAGAAAGAAAGAGCAATATTGCAGGAAATGGACGCTAACCCATAAAAAGACGAACAGTGAAAACACTCAAAATGCTTTAAAAATTAAAAAAAAAAAAAAATTGACAGTGAAAACACTAAAAAAACGAATAGTGAAAACACTCAAGATGCTTTGAAAACTCAAAATAAAAAAAAAATAAAAAAAGACAATGAAAACACTAAAAAATGGATAGTGAAAACACTTAAAATGCTTTTAAAACTAACAAAAATGGACAGTGAAAACACATCCAAAATGTTGGGTATTTTCACTATGGTGAGTTTTTTCACTGTGTTTGTGGCAGTTTCGACTTTTTCGACAAAATATTTTCACTGTGGACCTCTTGGTATACTTGAGAGATTTGAGGGACTTCTTACTATTCACCGCTGTTAGCCCTAAGGTCTTTGGCCTTATTTTGATGATAACTAAACCATACTTTATATCTAACAAATGGTTAAGTGTTGTCTCCATTGACTTGAAGTTATATCTTGTTAGAGCTCATCAACATATCTCAAGCAATTCAATGCGCACCATATTCAATCAAAGCTCATGAAGTTCAAACCTTGAAGATCAACTTGAATACAAAGCTTATGAAGATCTTTTTGAAGCCAAGTTGCTCTCCTTGTGTTAGGAATATTTTGTAAGGCATCTCTTATGTTCAATATTGCATAGCTCAAGAGGAAATCATTTTAACTCATATTGCATTGGCATTCATGCTTGGAAAATGTTTTTAAATTTATCCAAAAATTCTATTGAACCTTAGTTAACTTGTTCATATGTTATAAATTGATTTGGACTTAAGAAACTCAAAATTTTGGGACTTAAACTTTTCTAATCGACTAACACTTTAGTCCTAGTCGACTAAGTGTGGGTCAGAAGCCATGTTTTGAAAAGTCTTGAGCTAGTCGACTAAACATTATGAACTAGTCAACTAACTATTTCCTAGTCGACTAAGACCCTTGTCCCAGTCGACTAAGAACAGGTCAGAAGCCATGTTTTGTGAGCAAAGTTGCCAATCAACTAAAACCCTTTTTCTAGTCGACTCATCGATCCCATAAATTTTTCTAAGTGAGTTTTAAAGATTCTAGTCGACTAAATATTATTGTCCCAGTCGACTAAGAAAACCCATAAATGTTTCAAAAGATTTTAACTGAGCTATTCGACTAACTCCCTATGCCTAGTCGACTAACCGAGCCCAGGAAACCAAATAACTTTGAAAATATGCCCGATAGTAGACTAACCACCTTGCTATAGTGGACTAAAGACTCTGCAACTTCAAAACGGCTCTTTCTTCTTTAGGCAAATCAAGCATTTAATGAACCCTAACCACTCCCCTCTTCTCCAATTAGACTTGAGGGATTTCAAACGACCATTTTAGTTTTGTTCATTATATATAGAGCTCTTGCTCTCATTTATGAATTACCTACAATATTGTTCATCATTTATTGAAACCATTTATTGTGAGCATTCATCATTCACTACAAGAATAATGGGCTACGACTACGAATTTGGTAGACAAAAGACTAGTGTTTTTTAAAACCTTAGTTAAAAGGTATGAAAAGACTAGAGTTTTTTAAAAACCTAGTTGAAAAGTAAGAAAAGACTACTATTCCAAGGACCCTAGTCTTTTCTTACCTTTTAACTAGGGTTTTATAACACTCTAATATTTTGTTACCAACAAAAGACTAGTGTGTTATAAAACCCTAGTTAAAAGGTAAGAAAAGACTAGGGTTTTTTAAATACCTAGTTAAATGATAAGAAAAGACTAGTGTTCTTAAGACCCTAGTATTTTCTTTTCTTTTAGGAGAAAATATATATATATAGAAAATAGACTATTGGGACAGGTTCCCTTAAACCATATTTTGACACCTATGTTTACAACTCGGTTTCAAATACCCTCGTAGTCGAATATTTTGAGAAACCAACCGTTAGATTATATACTTATCTTATGTTTGTCATGTATGAAAAAAATTGGAGTGATCCAACGGTTAATTTTTGAAAAATATTATTTTGAAGAACTATTATTTTTTTTTGTAATTAAAAATATAATTGTTTTTTATAGTGACATTTCTTAAAATCTAACCGTTGGATCACTATGATTTTTGGTATACATGATATGTGCGCATAAGAAATGTATTGAATCCAATGGTTAGTTCGCCAAAATATTTATCATAGATAGGATTTTAAAAACAAGGTGTAAAAATAGGTATCAAAATAGGGTGTAAGGGAACCTGTGCCATATGGATAAGTGTTTGGCTAAATTTTTCCAATTTTTACTTTTCACGAACCCGCGCCCCTTATTTTCATTTCCCTCCTTTTGAAATCAATATCCTAATTCCTAAAGCTCATCTCCCTCTCTCTCTCCGACTGATGCCGCCCTTGCTCACTGCCGCTTTAACAACTAGGAAACTGATCTCCTTCCTAAGCTTCTCTCATCAGCTATCAAAGCTCGCAAGAACGATATCTCTGTCAAGGTCAGTTTTATGGATGAGTGTTTGGCTAGGTTAAATTGTGTTGAGACTTGAGATTGAGATTGTGCTTCGACTAGGGCTTTGTGTCTTGAAATCATCTTTGTTCTATATGAGATTGTGCTGATATTTCTAATAATACAATTGTCAAAACAGGGTTTTTTTCTTTTTACTGAGATTGTGATTTTGCTGATTTTTCTGGAAAATGATCAGATAAGTGTTACTAAAATTGCTAGGACTAGGGTTTTATGTTCTGAAATTAATATTTTTCTATCTGAGATTGTTTATTTGAGGGTGTTGGATTAGAAGAGTTGTGTGGGGTTTAAGGTGTAAATGAAAAAATGGGATAATAAATAAATGGGGGTTGCGTGAAGTTGGGTTTTATGCCCTTTTGTACATTTACTTTCTATGTGAAATGTGATGCTTGTGGGCATGCGAGCACGTGTGATGATAAACAAAGAATTGGTACTTGGAGTATATCCTTGGTGAATTTACATTAACAGCCTGTTTGTTACGAGGGAAAAGTGGGAGGGGGGAAAGGGGAGGAGGGAAAAGTGGAGGGAAGAGTGATTTGGGACATGTTTTAAGCAATTCTGATGATGAGTTAAATCTGGCCTGTTTAATAGGTTACTTCTGTTGATGTATTTTTATTTATCAGCCATATATGTTTGTTGCTCTTTTGTGCTTGTTCTTTAATGGTTTCCAAATGAAGGCTAGCTGATTTGTAGATTTATATCTTGATCTTTTCTACTTAGTTTATCCACCTCAGAAATTCCATGGTTTAGCTATAATGCCCAATTGCTTTTTTCACTAATTGTGAACCCAATTTGGAGGAATCGCCATATTATCTCCACTGCAGCATTATTGTCTCTGATAGTCGATAAGATCATATCATTAGGAGAAACTTGTTTGCTTTAAAGCTTTGCTAGGAACAACTATGCAACGACATTTGGTTCACATGGCTGTATCAGGAAGTGCTGGCTGAAAGTCAGCATTAACCTTGTGTTGGATAACCTTGGGTCCAAGGTGATATGCTAGGCATTAGAATTGGTAACTTGTCAAGTAGTTGGGGTTTAGGCCTTTTTTTGTTGATGTCGAGTTGAGTACAATCTGATTAGCTTTATAAGTCTTGGGCATGGAGTTTGTAATGTCAGAGGTTTAGGCCTTTATGATCAATACAATAAATTGGCTCTCAGAGGTTTACCCCCATCTTCTGTCTCATTGCCTTTCTCTAGAATGATGTTCTGATCATTTTAGTTTCTCCATTTAGATGGTTTTAAGAATGCAGAGTGTTCATTATAAAGATATCTTAATGTTATTACTCCATGCATGTACTCAAATACTTGTACTTACAAAAAGAAGCTTAAACTTAAATATTTATTTTGAGTTTATGAAAGCAATTCTATTTAAAAGCTCTGGCTCTGTTGTGACTTCATCAGCTTCTCACTAAGAGGGATGGATAGTGAGACTTTGATTCTATTGTGGAAAGGATGATAATTTTAATTATGGCTCAATTCTTTTAAATGGCTGAACAAGAAGTATACTCCAATAGTTGATGAATTCTGTTATATTTAAATAAAATATTAACTTGGAGAGTTAGAGCAAGGGCTGTCAACCAGTTCCTGTTTCGCTGATATGGCCTATGCGAAGTTGGGCCTATTTCTTAGATCCAATTTGGGTGACTTCTTGATTTTCGATTATTACCAGAAATTTGGTTTGATAATTTTAATTCTAACTAGCTTCCAGTTCCAATTGGCGGTTGAGGAACCTCATGAAAAGAAAATAAATGTAAAGGAAAATTGAATCTTATTGTAAGTCATATAAAATTACGTGCTAATTTAGGTGCTTTACTTCCTTTCCCTCCTCCCAATTTACCAAACACATGGAATGAAGGAAACCACTTTTCCATCCATCATACCAAACACACAGGAAGGAAAAAGGGTTTCCCTCCCCTGGTGGAATGTTGCAGTCTATTAGGAACATTGGAGTATAGATGTTGTATCATATTTGAATAAAATTTGAGGGATACTGGCTTTCCTTTTGCTCTGGGAGCCTGCTCTCCTGGAATTGGCTGTCTCTCCACAGCTCACTCATTTCACAATATGGAAGTTCTTTTCCATGTCTTTATTAGATTATGTGTGCATCAACAAAAATTGGTTCCTAGAAAAGGTTTCTAGAAAATATAATTTATTCAACACCTTCACTTGTGTGGAGGAGTATTTCATTATAAAGCTCGAGCAAGTTTTCTTATGCCTTTATGGTTAACTATGGGGAAAAAAAATGATCCCTTGACACCTCAAGCTTTTTTTAACCTAGATACTTCTCAATAAAAATTCCCCCTAGAAACATTTTTTCTTTTAGTTTCTTCTTTTTTTCTCTTCCAAAGTTCCCCAAGTTAATTAAAGAAAAGTCGGTTGAGCATATACTCAACATTTTTTCTGCACTCCTATGTTCAAGATGGAAATTATTCCAAACCCAAAGGTACACTCTTTTCCTTACATTGATTTATTCATGCTAAGATGCCAATTTTGAGGTTTTGATAAACAAGTTACCAATGAAGTTAAATCTTTTTTTCCAGGAAGTTGATGGGATCAAAGTTCTTAAGCTAGAAACAGCAGTCGGTGCAGCAATTAGGGTACTAATCATACCACATATCATTAATATTACGGCTTTTAAATGTCAAACTTCTATTTATTTCATTTGTGCTTGCCTAAATTGTCAAAACTGGTTACTTAAATCCTATATTATAAGCCCATACTTGCTCTAAATGCTTATCTTTGTGACTTTCATATATATAAGGAATTAGAATCCCTTAATTGTCTGATATTGGCAGGTACATGTTATTGTGGACACCCCATTTTTACCAATTATTTCTACTATGTGTTCATGCAAATGATTAACTAGAATAGCTGATCATTTGGTGAGGAATTGGCCTTGTAAATACCAAATTGCCTAAATTGCCCTTTTCTGAGGAAAAGGACAATTCATTATTTCATGTGTACATTTGGATTGGAATCAACCCATTTGTATTGCATTTGACTTTTGGAGGTGTTTTAGAACATCCTTATAAATTTTCATAGCATTCTGATGAGAGCTCGATAGGTAATTAGGGTTTTTGCGACTTGAAGGGCATTTTCGTCATTTTTCTCGTATAATTTCCGAATGACCTCCGAATTCGAAACGGATTGTTTCATGAGGTTTATATGGATGTGAGGAGTGTATTTGAAGTGCCAATTAAGCTTTTGAATGGTTGGGATAGATTCGCCCAAAATCGATCCCACGGGTAAGAATGAGCTGAATTAGGGTTTTGTTTAAATCAACCGTGAATTGGTCATTTTCACCAAAATAAAAGATTTTCAAAACATGTTTTCAAGGACTAATTTCATATTAAAACCATGTTTTTAGAAGTGGTGCAAGCCTAATTGATCAATTTTACAAAACAAAGAATGGTCATATGACCAATTTTGGCACAACCGGGTCAATTGGCTAGCTTTTTGCTAATACCCTTGACCATGGTCAAGTATTTTTAACCCAAAAACATTCTAAAAATGTGGAGGGTCAAAACACGGTCGTTTTGAGCCCTGAACCATCGAATTTGGATCAGATTTGACCAAAATATGGCCAAAATATGCAAACCCTAGAATTTAGGGAACAAATTTGGGAAGTCACTACGGTGACCGTCGACGGCCAACCGTCCAGCCCAGGACGGCCAGCCGTCCAGGCTAGGATGGTGATCGCTGGAAATACGGGAGGTTAAATTCCGTATTTACGGTCAATATTATTCATTTATAATTTACCTATGTTTAACCTCAATCCGAAGAGAGTGGTAAGCACGGGTGTCGAACCACAGAGACTAGTAATAAAAATCGGCTAAGTCAATTCACTTTTGGTGAAAAAGACATTTCCCATTGGGTAAATTTGGTTGGTTAATTGATATATTTATTTTTTAACAGTAATTGCAAGTCAAACATATAAGGACATAATTGTAAAAGAGATAACAGAAATTAAACTTAAATTAAATTACAGAAAATTAAATGGGTAGGAATTGAAATTGTATAATTATAAATAAAGAAAAAGTCCTCCTCGTAATTCCAAGTGGAAAAAGAGGGGATATTCTACTGAAATGGAAAGTACATAATTGAAAGCAGAAATTAATAAAAAGTCCTCCTCATAATTCCAAGTGGAAAAAGAGGGGATATTCTACTGAAA
>JAESVK010000050.1:1401674-1418956 GCA_017140935.1 Hamamelis virginiana | reverse complement strand
AAATTAATAAAAAGTCCTCCTCATAATTCCAAGTGGAAAAAGAGGGGATATTCTACTGAAATTGAAAGTACATAATTGAAAGCAGAAAGTAATAAAAAGTCCTCCTCATAATTCCAAGTGGAAAAAGAGGGGATATTCTACTGAAATTGAAAGTACATAATTGAAAGCAGAAATTAATAAAAAATCCTCCTCATAATTCCAAGTGGAAAAAGAGGGGATATTCTACTGAAATTGAAAGTACATAATTGAAAGCAGAAATTAATAAAAAGTCCTCCTCATAATTCCAAGTGGAAAAAGAGGGGATATTCTACTGAAATTGAAAGTGCATAATTAAAAGCAATAATTAAAACTTAAAAAAAAATAAAAAAACCTCTTCTCTCCAAGTGGAAAAAGAGACAATTGCATCGTGTGTGAAATTGTGTAATTTGGAAAATACTGAAATTAAAATAAGAACTGAGAATAACAACTGAAAAATAAATTCACTCTCTGAAATTAAACTGACTGAACTGAACAGTAGTACAGTATATGGAAGCAGAAAATAATCAAGACTTAGATGCACGTGGCATAAAAATCTACGACTATTTCTGATAAAACACTCAACTAACAAAGGAAAATAAATTGCTTGACAAAATTCAACAACAGAGGAAAACTAAACTGCAACTGACTGCGTACTAGGGACTTGTGCTTTGGACTCCCCTTTGGACTCCACCCCTTCTTTTGGACTCCCCCTTGGACTCCACTCTTTTCTTTGTTGGAGATGCTCCTTTTATAGATGCTTGAAGATGGGTTAGGAAAAATCCACTCAAAGTGGATGATGTAAGTGGTGACATCATGGTGGCAATTTAATATATATTTTTTTTTCATGCTTCCCAACCACCCTTAGATATTTTCTCATTCTTATCACATTCTCACTCTCACATACATATCCATTAGCCACCTTTGATGACAATGTAATATATATATTATATATATATTATATATATTACATTATATAAATAGTATATTAGATATATATGTATATATATAATATAATATGTAGAAATATCATGCTACTAGATATATATGTATTATTATTATTATTATTATTATTATATATTATTATTATATATATATATATATATATATATATATATATACCAACACTCATGATAATCCTGTGTGGGCAATCTCATGCTACAACTGCTTGATTTCACATTGATTTTTACCTGCAATGCAAAACAACAGCAAACCAATTACGCGCACCTGCTCCACACAACTTTAATCTAAAATAAAGATAAAAATAAAAACAAGCTAAAATGCTACTCGATAATTGCAACAATTCTAAAATAACTGAAAAGCACTAAAATGACCTAATTAACCTAATTAACATGCCTTTAGGGCTTTAACAAAGCTTACTTTGGGGGTTTAATTTCGAAAATTTTAGCACTTATCAGATGGTCACCAGCATGGTCGAGCCAATTTTGCCATTTTGGAAAATTTCACCTATTTTGGCCGATTTGACTTGATTTTTTTGGGAAGATTTCGAACTTGGTTCAGCTTGCAAACCCTAGGAGGATTTGTTCTAAACCCTAGGATCATTTTTAGTGGATTAAATCCTAACCATTCAAGGATTTGAACCCTAGCTCTATATAAACTGCACTATGGAGTTAGAGAGAAAGATGAGAGATTTTTAGGGTTTTTGGAGAAGGAGGCTACAGATTTTTAGCTCTTCATTCTTACACCATTGAAGGAGTAAGAACTCAAGGCTAGGAGCTTGGAGAAGGGTAGCCAAGAAGGAGGGAGAAGGGTAAATTCCCAGCCTTATTCTTGTTTTCCTTGATTCTTACATAAGTTTATGAGGCTATGGTGTAAGTCCTCTTGATTTTCACATGAGATGGATTCTCTTTTCTTTTTCTTTCTGCTATGAGTATGTTTAACATGATAGGGTTAGTTTTTATTCGTTATTTCATGTCATATGTATGATTAGGGTTAGCCTTGGTGTTATTTTATGTAAGCATGTATGATTAGGGTTAGTTTCATTATGATTGCATGTTAGTAAACATATTAGGGTGTCTTTTATTGTGATTAAATGCATGTTAGGGTTAGCTCTATTATTATTTTATGTGATTAAATGTGATTAGGGTTAACTTAGTTAGGATTCTATGTGAGTATGCAAGTTAGGGTTAGCTTTGTCATGATTTTATGTGTAGATGCATGGTTAAGATTAGTTTTACCATTATTCTATGTGAGTATGCATGTTAGGGTTAGTTTTCTTGTTATTTTATGTACGTATGCATGATTAGGAATAGTTTTATCATTATTCTATGTGAGTATGCATGTTAGGGTTAGTTTTCTTGTTATTTTATGTACGTATGCATGATTAGAAGTAGTTTTATTATTATTTTATGTGAGTATGCATGTTAGGGTTAGTTTTTTTGTGATTTTATGTGTGTAAGCATGCTAGGGTTAGTTTTTTGTTATAATTTTATGTTTAGGATGAGTTTTCTATTATTCTATGTGTAAGCATGTTTAGAGTAAAGGTTAATATATTCATATTGTTATTTGAATCTCATGATAATTGATTGGTGATTTTAATTCTAATATGAGTACGTTAATGTGTATTTTGACATGTGAAGAGTCTTGAGTCTTTTTGCTTATGCTTTTCATGATTATTTAAGCACTTGGCATGAATTTGATTGTTTGAATATATAAATTGTGTACGAGGGAGCGTGCGAAGGTAAGACCCTCCCCTTGTGTTTAAATTAATTATGTAAGCATATTTTTGTGTAGTTTTTGATATGTTTTGCATGGTAATTTAATCAAGCATGATAGATTGTATGCTAAGGTATTTATTCATTATTAACCATGGATTCAGAATGATTTTTAGGCCATTAGAAGTGTATATTCAAATCTGTCCAGATTTGGATATATACTTTAAAATGGTTTAATTATCATTTTTAAGCCATATTTCGCATGATTTTTTGTAGTTTATCTTGTATATTCATGTAGAAAGCATGCTAGGACATTTTCACCTTTTTTATTCTTTATTTTCATGATTTTTAGAGTAGTTTAAGGTACATATTCAAATCTGTCCAGATTTGTTTATGTCCCTAAATCACTTCTAAAAATTATTTTAAGGTTAAATCCAACATAGAAATATGCTTAGGTTCACATAGATTAATTAGTGTGCATTTAGGAGCATTTTCATGCATTTTTAGAATTGATTACATGCTTATTTGTTTAAATTTCAGCATGCATTGCATTAGTATTTTTAGGACTTTAGAAATACTTTAGGGCTAGTTAGAGACCCTAGGATTAGGAAGGTCACTTGACCTTCCCTAGGACTGTCCTTTGTTGTAAAGACCATTATTTGATTTGTGTATTTTATTTGATTTAAGAGTCTATCTTCGAGGGATTTTCTAAAAAGATTTTAACGTGATTTTTACAAAATGAATATGATTTTTTATGAGATATTTGATTATTAAATGATTTTCAAAAAGATTTGAAATGTTTTAAAGATTTTTACTTTGGAATAAAATTCCTCTCAATATGATTTGTTTTCTTGAAATATCTTTGAAAAAGATTTTCAATTGGAATTTAATTCTAAAGATAATAATTGTTATAGAATATTTGGATTTTAAGAAAGTCTTTTAATTTGAAATGATTTTGAATAAATAATTTTAAACAAACAAAAACTCTCGAAGTTAGAGTCTTGAATTAGGTTGAATACCTTTGATGATGTGATCGATTACAATAGGAGAGTCCTAGGGTAGTTTAACTACGTGGAGTTTGATACTTGCTAGGTGATACTAGTAAGTTACGTAGGCGCTAATAGGGCTCAAGTCCGCCCTAGGATGCCCGTAGGGTGTCCTAGGTTTTAGGGGTTTGTTTGTATATATTTTTTTATTATTATTAATATAACTAAATATAGATAATGCATTTATATCAATATTTTTTGGTTGATTAGATTAGTTAGGATTGTTTGCATTAAGGATTTAAATAGCCCAAATAAATTAGAAGTCCTTTAATTAGGGCGAGGTGGGTGCCTACAAGCGAAAGCTTGGAACCTTCCCACGTCGTAACCTAGCCCCCGGATCCATCTCTGGTTTGTAGACTGCTTTTCCATTAATGGAGTTTGTTTTATTGAAAATAAAATATTTTTATGGTTTCCTTATTCCTTAAAAATAAGGTGGCGACTCCTTTGTTTTGTTGTTTTCTAAACCCCCCCTTTTAATCACATCGCCCGGTGATGATGTGGACCACACACCTAAAGCCCCGCCACGAGGCTGGTCCACAGTTATAATTACTAGTCACATGGTTATAATTTTTTTTACCCACATTGCAGAGAGACACCCAATGAATTTGCAGAGAGGTGAACAGTCTTTTCTTGAATTTCGATGAGTCACTGTACTGTATTGACAGTGTTAAGCATTAATTTTTTGTTAGCAACAATGATATCTTAAAACCATATTTGTAAATTATGGATAGCTGCTCACCATTCTGGGTAAAGAGAGATATCTTTATATTGAACTGAGCACACTTGTGCAGGGCCAGGGACATAATTTCTGTACGAGCGGGTCTTAAAAAGGTTCCTTGGGATGGATATTTTAAATATTCTCGCCCTAGCCCCAAGCTTACTGAGCAGAAGGAAGTTAATTTTCTTCTAACTTCTCTTGTTACTTCAATTATAATAAGTAATGTTATTTATGTAGCAATGATTCATTATCTGCTTTATCTGTCCTGCATATTATGATAATTTTTGGTTTTGTTTGGTACCAACCATGCACCCTTCATCATAGGATTAGTCCCCACCCCTTCCACCCATGTCCCATGCTAGCAAAAGACCCATTTTTAAATAGTGAGGTGGAGTTACACTACAACAAAAATGACTTTTTACGGCACTTTTTTAACTGTGTTTTTTTATGAAATGCCATGAAAAATAATATTTACGGCATTTTTTGCTAAAACGCCGTCTAAAATCTGATATATGGGGCAGTGTCAAAGTGGCAGTTGTGAGGTTACGTACTATTAATATAAGTTAATTTATTTCCAACAGATTCTAAATCCCTTTGTCTCATGTTTTAATTCATTGCCCTAATTTCCTAACAAGATGATGCATGGTTAAGAAATAAGCTTAAGTACAAGCTGTAAACACTCAGGGAGCACCTATTCACCTAGTCTTATATGGTCTATGTTGTGTGCCCCTGCATTGGCACACCCATATGGTTGCCTCTTGAGAGATTGACAACACTGCTAATTACATAAACTTTTTTTTTTTTGGTATCTTAAAAAGAGTTGTCTCATGTTTTGATGATTATCTCCTTTCAGGAAAAGCTGTTCTCAGATTCTGAATCCATGCAAACAAAAGCGGAGGCTGTTGTGCTTCTAAAGCAGTTGGATTTCCCGGTTCGTAATGCACCCTTCCTGTTTTTTCAGCTCAGATTATTTGCTACTTGGTTTACATGTTACAGATTTAGTGATATATTGATATCTCCAAATTCTCTTGCAAGTTGTATTACTCTATACAGAATGGTTAGTAGTCTAAGCTTTGTGAGCACTTAATTTCATTAAAACCTATGTCTAATAATTGCACTACGTACACCATTGATTGAAACTATTTTTTTGATGGATCACATCTTGGATTGGTCACTGTCCCAAGTTGTCATTTAAGAAAAAAGTTGTAGATTGGTCTGGATTGACAAATTGTATTTTCATCGAATATTGTGTGAGCAACAACTTTGGGGCTTAATGGTAGTGTTAAATTTGTCACTATTTGTTTGCATTGGTGATTAAAAACCCATTCAAGATTGGGTATTTCTTAGTACAAGTTAATTTAATTTAATTTTTATTATTAATAGAAGTGTATGTTTTGTTGTATCCATGTGAGTTATGTTTGCTATCACACATGTAAAATTAGCTAACTATATGACTCCTACTTTATCATTTTCAAATTAACTATATAACTAGATGGCATAATTAATTAGGACTGCTTCTTTGTTTCAACCCGAACTTACCTTAAAGACTTTAGAGGACGGTTTAAAACATTCCTTAAAGCCTTTTTTTTTTTTTTTTGGTAGTAGTGTAGAGGTTCTATTTTATACTTAAGATAACTTGTGATTGTTGGCTGTTGATGATAACATGGCACATGGGGCGCCATTTAAATGGAATGTTGTGATAATATGATTATAGAAGTGCTATAAACTATTCTTTTAATAGGTGAATATATAGAAATGTTCCAAAAACAAACAAGATGCTGTCGAATTTTTATCTCAAAAAAGAAAATATTTCTTAGTACAAGTTAATTTAATTAAATTTTTGTTATTAATAGAAGTGCATGTGGAAACATGTATTAAAGTTTTAATTTGACAGTTTTTGTAGTAGTGCCGGTTTCCATATTCCATCTAAGCTATCATTTTCCATTTCTTTGATATTTATTATAATTCTATAATTTTGTGTGATTTATTTATTATTTTATTTATGTAGGTTTCCAATTAGGTCCTCAACAAAAAATGGAGGACGGAACCAACTTGCTTGTTGAGAAGAAGATGCATTCAAAGACTCATTAGAATTTAGTTTTGGAATAGAGGATGATTTGAATGTACCCATACAGCAAATATCTAGGATTCCAACATTAACTGTACCACTTTAGTTAATTAATTATAAATCAATTAAGTTGAACACTTATTGCATTTGTATGAATATTTTGTATTTTCTTGGATAATTTTATTAATGATTTTTGCACTTTAATGAGCGGTTTGGAATGTGATTGGGTGTATATAAAGGTTACAGGTCATATTTATGTAATATTGAAAACAAAATTGCAAAATACAGAAAATATTTTTTTTTTATGGATAAATCAAAGATGAAGGTTTAAAACCGTAGTCTTTTTGGTTTAAAACCGTAGTCGTTTTATGAAAGACTAGGGTTTGGGTTTGGCACCATAGTCTTCTTATAAAAGACTAGGGTTTAAAACTGTAGTCTTCTTATAAAAGACTAGGGTTTTAAACTGTAGTCGTATCCTAAAATACTAGGGTTTTAAACCGTAGTCGTTTTCTAAAAGACTAGGGTTTTAAACCGTAGTCGTATCCTAAAAGACTAAGGTTTTAAAACGTAGTCGTTTCCTAAAAGACTAGGGTTTATAACCGTAGTCTTTTGTAAGAAAAGACTAGGGTTCAAAAACCGTAGTTGAAGATAAGACTACCGCCCGCCTGACTACGGTTCCAAAACCCTAATCTTAACCCAAAGACTAAGGTTTTGCACCTTAGTCGTAGGCAATTTTTGTAGTAGTGATTCAAGCTTCTTTTTGTGAAATCTCTTTGAACTATATTTATTGAGCATTTGAGAAGTCATTAGTTGAACTTGTATTTATTACAAAGCTGCTTGTTGAAGCATTCATTGTATTGTTCTTCAATCATCTTGTATTTATTGTGAGACTTAAAGGTTTTGTAAAACTCTTGTGGATGAGAATCTACCACCTTGAAAGTAGATTGTGGGTAAGTGTCTTCCACCTTTGAAAGAAGGCAGCTATAAAAAAATTCCTCCACCTTAAAAGAGTTTGTTAGTGGATTAATCCTTGAGACGGAGTTTTTGAGGCGTGGACGTAGATGGAGATTGAGCCACATTAAAATCCTCGTGTTTGAATCTCTCTAACTCAATCTCTTTCATTTCAAGTTATTTATTTGCTATATACATTGTTGAGTTATTGTTCAAGCTTGCATTCTAGTTTACTAAAGTTTAAGTTTTCAAAAACTCTATATCCCATTTTTAAATCAGTTTTTAATTTTCAATACTCTATTCACCCCCCTCTAGAGTATATTTTGGGCCAATGCCCTTTAATTTATCCATACAGTGATGATTTATTGATGGAAGAGATGTTTCTACAATCACGTGCAAAAAATTATGAAAGAGAATATAATTTAAAATAAATAAAATTAGAAGGTCATTATATATTCTTTTTAATTTTAAAAGATATCAACATAATTTATCTAATTATTTTTTATTAAAAAATAAAAGTAATTTTTCTAGATAAATTACAAAAAATATTTATGAAATTTATGTTAGATTTTATTTTAATTCTTTTACTTTAAATTTTTTGAAATTAGTTTCTAAAGTAGTGACATATTTTACTTTAGTACTCTTTGCTTTAAAGGGCATTAAGAAAATTTTAAAGATAAAAATTAGTACTTTAGGGATTGATTTGAAACAAATTAATTTTTCTACAATGCTAGTAAAAATTGACAATGTTGAAAAATTGAATGATAAAATCGATGCTTCAAAAATTGATATAACACAATTTAAAGTAAAGAGTACTAAAGTAAAATCTGTCAATACTTTATAAACTAATTTAAATTATTATAAAATGAAGTCCAACCTAAATTTCAAAATTATTTTCTATATTTATAGAAGGACCATCCTACTAGAACTCCAAAAAGTGTGCAGAATAATGAGAGTATATGATGAACCCTAGTGAATGGTCAACCACTCCCTTTACCTAAATGATACAGGCGAGTGATGGAAATTAATTTATGAGAAAATTATCGATTGACCCCTTATGCTTTTAGAATTTTTTTTCTTTGCAGCCTAGAGTATTAATTATGATACATTGACTCTTATAGTTTTGATTTGTGACATTTTACATCATTCTATCACTTAATCATTTATTTCTCTTACTAAATAAATGATGCTAGACTAGTTAGTTTTTTATGCAGTATTTATCTTAAATTGCTAATGTATCTATAAGTATATATCTGTAAAGTTTAATAATTTTTTTTGATATATTTTAATTTTTATAAATTATTTTATCCGTAGAGTAAATAAAATTTATAATAAATAAAATATATTGAGAAAAATTAAGAAACTTCACCGACACGCTTGTAATATATTAGCAAATATAGGATAAATATTGTATAAAAAAAATAACAAGTCTAACACAATTTTTCAGTCAAATAAACAAATGGTTAACTTACAGAAAGGTGCAAAATAGCACAAATCAAAACTATAGGGATTAATATCTCACAATTGATAGTTTAGGAATACAAAGTTAAAAATGCTGATAGTATATGGAGTTAATTAGTAATTTCATCTTAATTATTTATCTGTGGTCAAAATTTTAAATTAAAAAAATAAAAATTATCGAAATGAGATGGGCATATTCGTCATTTCATTCATTTCCCAATCCGTCTCCACTATATATACCAAACAGCTGCAAAAACTAGGGTATAAAAAGCCCCAATCTCTGCTCACGAGCTTTCGAACCAAAGCGAGAGACAACAAAAAGCAGAAGACTGACAACGACACTTGTTCGTCGCTGCTTCCTCTCCTTGCTCTCACCATCAAAATCTGTAATTGATTCAATATCTTCTCAATTTTTCACTTTTTCAATTTGAATCTCTCGCGGACAATCAATTCTCTCTCTCTCTCTCTCTCTCTCTATATATATATATATGCAAAAAGTTCTGATTTAGAGAGTTTATTGACAGATCGTGTAGAAAAGTGAGGAAGAATGGCGACGTTTGAACTGTATCGTAGGTCGACAATCGGTATGTGCTTGACTGAAACATTGGACGAGATGGTTCAGAGCGGGACTCTCAGTCCAGAGCTCGCCATTCAAGTTCTTGTCCAGTTTGACAAGGTAGGTTTTAGCTTTCTTCAATATCTTTTTCAAGCTCTGTGCATGCCTTTTCCTACTTTTTTTTTTTTTTTTTTCAATTTTTGATATTTTATTTACATGATTTATTTTTTCATTGTTGTTTTGGATTTTAGTCTATGACTGAAGCTCTGGAAACCCAAGTCAAGAGCAAGGTTACCATTAGGGTAAGCTTCTTTCTTTATAGTTTATTTCTTTTTATTTTATTTTCTCTTCCTTTTTCCCTCCTTCGGTTTATTTCTTAGTTTTTTTCATTTTCATTTTTTTTCTTCTTTCCCTCCCTCTGTTTTCCTCTGTTTCGATTGTATTCAGAAATCGAAGGAGAATAGAAGAATATGTTTAGTCTTATATTGCTAGAAATTTGTTCTTGGTTCTGGGAAGTGAATTTTCCAAAGAACAACAGAAAATTGAAGGATGGATTGTGAACCATTGATTCTAGTTAACTAAATTTTGCTTGATTTAATGCAACACTCTTTTACTTGATCCAAAAAAAAAAAAAAAAAAACTTTCTTGGTGCAATAGCTTTGAGTTGTGACTTGGAAGTCTTTAATTCAGTTATGTCATCTTGACAATTAAGGCTTTGCCTATTTGGTAGAACTGTAGAAAGCTTTGTGGTATGCTAGTGTCAGTCATCTCTTAGGCCAAGCCTGATTTTGAGTTGTAGAACCCTTATTTATAAATTATATTTGTAAAACTACGACTGATCTGTTTATGTTTTAAGTATTAAAATTTTCAGAAAATAGTACCTTTTTAACCTTATGCTAAACCAATTAAACACACATAGAGACATATTTAAAACAAGACTTAAACTTCTTATGAAGACTGATTTTTTTATACTACTGAACGAAATTTTAGAATCTGAGCCCCAGCAAAAGTTTACGCAATTGTATTAAGCTGGAAAATTCATAATTCGATATGCTACCAAAGTTTTTTAATATTCTAATATATTTATATAATTGTAAGAATTGTCTGTTCCCTTGTGAAGGAATTTTGAAGCTTTGATTTACATCTAGTGTCAAGTGAATCTTGAGTTATTGTAAGATTGTACTCTTATCTTTGTTTACCAACTCTACTATTGTTGTCATTTTTCTTGTTTGAAAATTGTATTTAGTGCGCCATAGACTTGATCATAAAAAGGTGAAGACCTACTCCCTTTTATTGGATACAATGCTCATTATTTGAAGTCTTGGTCTGCTATGCTATCATTGCCAAAGAAAGATGAACAAATGATTAGGCCCCTCAACTATCCGTTATGACTTATGACTAAAGATCAGTTTCTTACGCTGATATGTTGCCAGGTTTTCTAGTTGGAAACCCAAGAGAAAGCAAATAAATTTTGAAATGGATAAGTGGTAATATGAGGAAATATAAAATAATAAATGAATGTATTCATAAGAAGGTAAGAGTAATACCACTTGAGGACACGATGAAAGAAAATCATTTAAGATGGATTGGTCATGTGCAATGATGACGTAGGAATGCATTAGTGCAAAAGGGTGACATGTCCTAAAAGGATATGAGGAATGTCCAAAACTACATGGTTTGAGATGGTGAGAAAAGACCCATGGATTTAATAGAGGATATAAGCCTTGATAGAGCTGAATGACAAGAAACAAATTTCATGCAGCTTGCCCCATGTAGTTAGGATTAAGCCTTTGTTGAATTGGGTGGAGTTGAATCATGTTAAAGATATTTAGGAAACTATTTAAGCAATCTATTGGGGTCTTTTATATATTTAATTAAATGTCATTAAAAAGAGAGGCAATGAAGATGTGTATCAGTATGAGGATTAGGAAACTTTGTTAGCAATTCGTAGGGTTCCTAAATATATTTAATTTAATGCGTTTTTAAAAAGGAAAGATGAAATTAAAGAGAGAAAGAAAGGGTCTTTGTTCATTCCTTATTGGGCAATCGTTGTTAAATTTGTGGACACTCGCAGTCTTATTAGGTTTGAATTAATTACTTTTGGCATTTTGCCTTTTAGAAGAAAATGCACGGAAAGTAACCAGAAAATTTTCTGGTTTACCAAATTTAATGTTTTGAGTGAAAATGTGCCACATTTTGGATTGAGCGATTTGGATTGCAAATTGATTACGTTCAGGCATTTTATGGTAACATTGCCTTAAAGCATCTCTCTCTCTCTCTCTCTCTCTCTCTCTCTCTCATACATGGTGATCCATGTGCGAAAAATGATAAAGACTAGTTGTTTAACTTCAACTTAAGAACATAAATATTTGACCCCACTTTTTTTTTAATTAGTTCAACTCGTGGCAACATTATATCTTTGATTGAGATAATTCCATCTATATTTTCAGGATAGATTTTATGAATGGATCTATGTGGTTACAAGGTCATTAATATCGAGAAGTTTTTTTGTGCATATTTTATATTTGTTGCTTTTTGTTGTGATATTTTGATAGTGTCTGATTGCATGGTTCTGTTTGCACTCTGCCCTTCTTGATGTAAAGTTACATCGAGTATTGATGCTATTGTGCTATTTTCTCATATTGAAGTATATATCTAGCTGAAGTCTATTTTCTCAATTGTACCAGACCTCCTTGTAGCTTTGTTGGTGTGTAATATACAGTTATGCCCTCAAGGTCAAGGGTTCAAGGTCTGGTAGAGAAGAAGAAGAGGAAGGAGAAAAAGTCTATATCTAGCTGTTTAAAAGCTATTGTACATCTACTTGATTGTGTTTTATTTAATGAATATGTTAGTGTCTTTAATTTAGTTGTTTCAACCTTAGATAGCCGTGATACTTGAAGAAACTTTAATGGCACTATTGATTGGCTTTTATCTAACCTACTGTTTGGATTAATTTCTTACGCTCCTGTTAATATGGTTATCAAAAGTTACTTGATGTTGTGTGTTAGTTCATTGGATGTTTTTTATTCTCTGTTTGATTGCTGGTGAAAAGATAGGAAAGCAAATGAAAATTGGAATCTCTTGTGATAGGTTGGGCTTAGAGTAGCAGTTGCAATATTTTATAGTATTACACTAATTTCCATTTGTTGAAGGCCTCTCATGTGGTGACTTGCAGCTGTGAATTGTGATTTTTTTTTATTTTTTTACTGATAGGCACAGAAGTATATTTTTGCTACTGCACGAATTTGAATGATATCATGCTTGCCCTAATATAGAAAGAATCGCTTGATTTCCTTTTGGACTAGCCAACCTGGGTTTTGTAGGAGCAGAGTCTAGTAACTGTTTTCTCCCCCAGATTCAAACTTTAGTGTTGCTTGTGGAGTCAATTCTAGTTGACTTAGTCTAAAAGAACAACTTCTAATCTGCCATCAGAAGTGATTTATCAATTATCATCCCTAAATGTTGGGATAATGCTCAGATGATGTTGTTGGTGAAAGAGTAAGAGACATGCACTTGCATTGTGCAAGATTAATTGTCATTAAGGAATAATGGCTTGTAATATGCTAGTAGGATAATTTCTTATTGCAGTTTGTTTGGAGTGACGGTGGAATCACTTTTTTGTGCAATTCTTGCCATTACTCGGGCATAGCACATCAGGTTGTTTGTTTGGTCATCTCGATCAAAATTCAAGGGTTAATTTTTCTGGAAATACTATAGGAATCTTCATTGTATAAGTTCTAGGAATCTTCAGTGTATCAAAAATAGTAAAGGTGATGTATTGCTTAAAATGAATCATTTTAGAATATCTGGAATGGATCTTTGTAACATCTAGAGATACGCTTGCTTTTTCAAAAGCCACTTCACCAATAATATTCAAGCAAATTGTATGCTAAACTGTTATGTGATCACTGATAAAAAATTGCGGACTGAATTTTAGTGGATTGTTTAATAACTTACGGTGGATTGTTTAAAGTTATTCTTTGTTGAACTTGGTTCTGGATACACCCTTAACTTGTTTGTTGCCTTGAACTTGGTTCTGAATACATCTTTACCCCTCTTTTTTTTTTTTTTTGTTTTTTTTTTTTTTTTTTTTTTTTTTTATTGAAGATTATTTTCTTTTATAATTTTATAAATTAATAAAGGGGAATTTGGCTAAAAGTCCTCATTTAGAAGATTTTCATGCCAAAAATCCTCTCAACAGATTTTTCTTCCCAAAAGTCCTTTTGGCATGAATTGGACAAAAATACCCATCCTTTCTAACAACCTTCAATGCCACCTACACCCCCAATCCCCTGATTCACTACGTCACACCACGTAGTGACCTGCGTTAGTTCCCTAAGCCAGAAACGCAGGTCACTCGGCTGGAAAATGCAGGTCACTCGCCGGAAACGCAGGTCACTACGCCAGAAAATGTAGGTCACTACGCCGGAAACGCAAGTTACTATGCCAAAAAAAAAAAAACAAAAAAACTTTCTTATTCTTATATTTTCTAATAAACCAAACAAAAAATTAATTAAAAAAACTTTTTTTTTTCTTACAATCCAATTAATGGAGTTCTTTATATCTAAATCATGTGATTTCTACACCCAAATTGATAAAAATCTCTTTCTTTTTCCTCCATTTTCTCACCAACCAAACAAAAAATTAATTTTCCTAATGAAAATTTATTTCTTTTTCCTACATTTTTCAAACAATCAAACCAGAAAGTAATCCCAAAAAAAAAAACACATTTGTAGCGGGGTCTTTGTAAACATCTGTAGCGATGGTGTTGCAGAACTTGCGAGATGCAGATAGTGGGGATCACAACATTGCAGAAGTGAATGGAGGTCGCCGTGAATAGAGGTCACGATTCGCAACTGATTCTCAATCATCGGAGCTTCTAAAGACCATCTAATTCGCCGAAGCTTCATTTAATCTCTCCCTTGCCAATATTAGATGTAGATTAGAACCGGCCATGGCAGCACTGCCTAAAGCAACAGAGACCTCTGCAAACCTTTGCAAGTCTTCATCGCCGATGCTATCGAATGCCGCTGATCTAAGCTAATCTAAGGTAAAGATGGAGCATGCCGGAAAAATCCATTGGAGAAGGGGTTGACTTCTTCTCTAATTCTCCAATCCGGTGTGGGAATAAGAGCTCCTTCCAATGGTGGTGTTTTTTCGATCAGTGGATAGATAAAGGGACAAATAAAGCGTCAGGTGTAATTTATGTGTGACAACAGTAGCAAATCACAACAAATCAGAAGTCACTATCGACAGCTTTAAGTTTTATCATCATTGATTCCTTCATCTGTGTAGATCATTGGAGACGATTTGATTTCAAGTTATATTCCTCTTTCTTTCTCTCTCTCCCCTCTCTCACTACTCTCTCATGGTGATTTGCTGTGGGCTTCTCTATGAGTTCACACTTGGATGGATAAAAATTACAATCGTTGTAGGTAGGGCTGGGGCTTGGATTCTATGGGCATGTTCACGCATTTAGAAAGATATATGCAAAAGGAGAGGCTGCCATAATCGGACTATGGGAGGAGGAGCATGGGGAGAAAAAGAAGAAGAAGAAGAAGAAGAAGGGAGCGTCGGGAAGGTAGGACTGCGGAGGTAGGGGCAATTCTGTCCACAAAATAAATATATTTTTTAAAAACAGGACCATAAGCAGTAAATTTTTTCTAATGAAGACTTTTAACATGAAATAAATGTTTGGAGGACTTTAGACATGATAGGTCTCTAAAATAGGACCTTTGCCCAAATAATCCATTAATAAATGAATGTATTAATGGAGTGTAGATACACATGATGCACAAGATGTGGGAAGAACGGTGCAGAAAACTGATAAAAGACATTGACAAATGGGAAAAAAACAAAAGCAATATGGACCAATTCTGAAATAAAATCTTGCAATAGGAATACCTTAATAAATACTTGTAACACCCATAAATCCCTCTGGTGGAATTTTGATACAACTTGAGAGCTCTACTTAGCTCAACAAAGCCTTAATCCAACTACATTGGGTTGGCTACATGAATTATTTTTGTCATTCAACTCTATTAAGGGCTGTATCATTTGTTAAATCTCTAGCACACATATCCTTTTTCATTACCTCTTAAAGATATGAATACGGTGTTTGGTACCTACCCTTTATTTCAACAAGGGAGATTTGTTTTGTTGTATTGCCACACTCCAAATTTATGAAATGCATGTTATAACCCCTGCAAAAAGAACACAAAAAACAAAGCTAAGACACATTTACACACAAAACAAAGCTAAGACATATTTTTTATTGTTATTATCTTTAACTGGGTTAACTCGAAGTGCACAATTTAAATTGCTTAGGCCTTGCACTCTTCTAGTCCATTACTAAAACCCATGTGTGAGACAATATTATTTAGATTTTCCCCTCTCCAGCTCAATTGCTAGCTAGACAGGGATCTTATGGGAACCTTGGCATTTCTAGTTTCTTATGTTGTTCATCCTTCAGAACTCTAAATTAAAAAGGAAAAAAGAAATGCTCTCCACAGTCAATCTGTTGTCATTAATATTCTTTAAATTTGTCTGCACTACCTTGATTGTTCTTCCAACATAAATATGCATATTACCATTCAATTTCCTCCAAAAATTTCTGAAAATATGCTGATTTTTGTTGCATGGTTCATAGTTTTTCCATTTGTCCATCCCAACGTCTCTCTTCTGCTCTTAACAATTAAAAATGTTATTTATTGGTTGTTGGTTGCCAAACATAGTTTCATAAAGTATATAGTTTATTATCATATCTCACAATATATTCTCGTTTAGTTTGATTGCAATGTATCACTCTCTAGCTTTCTTACTTTAGTTGTATTCATGATGTCTTCCTCAGAGCTGCTAATTTATTCCCTTTTGTTATTTTTCATTTTCTTTCACATATGGATTCTTTAATATTAGTTTTGTTATGACTTGGTCGGAGAATGTGATCACTTAACCAGTTATTTGGTTAACAAATAAGAGTTCAAGTTATGTAAAGATGGAGATGTTAATGTTTACCAAGAGTGTTACGCATGTAGAGTGTACAAATAAACATATTGGAAGTGGAATTTTACTTGCACATTGCGTGAGATCTTTTCAACTTACAGCTGCTAATATTTTAAACTCCAATAATTCTCTTTCTGATGCAGCTAGGAATATTTTGCTGTTGGTTTGACTTGTCATGCTTTATTGCTGTTTGATTAGTTTTCCTTTTACCCCTTAGAGCTTAGTCTAACATCTTTTTGTGCATAAGGTATCTTTTTGAGTGCTTGGATGCAAACTTTGAATTATCTAGAGCTAGCAGATTCTGTCTTGGACCTGCCAACTCACTCAGAATAAGTGGGTTTGGTTTGGGTGTTTGCTAAATGGGTCAGTTATAGATTGCCCTTATAAACATGTTGGTTTCATGTTTCAGCTCCAACTGAAAACCACCAGCCCAGTTAGTAACTTTTAAATAATACTCTGTATAATTTAGCCAAATCTTTTTATATAACTAGGTTGACAAATTGGTTTCTAGTTGGCTCTAACTAAATGCACCAGGCTCTGTTTGGTTTGTTTTTTACTCTTCCCCAGCCAGCTCTAGAATTATATATTGGGGCATCTCTTCTCGTGTTGTTGCAATGAAGATTGCAAGGACATTTAATTTATAGCTGTCTACTGTATATTTACTTTTAAGTTTTGAGACAATAGCATCACGAAGCATGCCATGTGGTTTTTAAGAATTGTCTTCTTTAAATTAACAAGACAGGTGCTGGCTGATTCTCGTCTGATTCATCTGAGTTTTCATCCCTCTGAT
>JAESVK010000050.1:1377226-1401574 GCA_017140935.1 Hamamelis virginiana | reverse complement strand
CCCCCAATAACTTTGATGGGTGCTTAACTACCTCTGATTTTAATGTCGTGTTTTTTTTCCCCCATAATTTGTGATTGCTACAGGGACATCTACACACCTATAGATTTTGCGACAATGTGTGGACCTTCATCTTGCAACGTGCTACGTTTAAGAATGAGGAGACCCAGGAGGAGGTTGGGCAGGTTAAAATTGTGGCATGCGACTCAAAGCTGCTGACACAATGAGATGAGAGAGAGAGAGAGAGAGATGAATGGTATTATGTTTAATAAGGAGACTTTTTTTTTTTTTTAATCCGATGGTAGAAAAAGCAGGGATGGATGGTGGCAATGAAGAAAGGTGGGAGTTGGTTGAGTCAATTGTGGAAGAAGCTGTATAAATTGTAAGGCCATCAACCTTGACAACCTATAATTATTTCATGTTTCATTGAGGATGCTGTTATGTGTATTGGATGATTCTTCTCAGTTGTTCATTTTTACATTTTTATTTTTTTAAGGGATGAAACGAAAATGTCTTTTTGGAGGTTGATGAAGAGTTTATAGTTCTCAAATTATGGAAACATGAAATGGTAACAACAAATGTGAACTCTTGCAGTTTCAATAAAAATATCTGGTAAAAATGCTTAGTCCATAAAATGTGAGTTTTTTTTATTTAAATAATTTTTTTTTTTTTTAGTATAGAATATGGATGGTTAGAGACATTATTATCAGCATATGCTTATTTTAGTTAAAATAGGCACGAAGCTAATAGACAATAGTGGGATGTGTATTTTGAAAATGGAGTGTTGGTTTAGATACTATATTTATGTATGTCTCAAAAATTACAATGATCTGACTGTTGGTTTTTAAAAAATGTCAAAAAAAAAAAAAAATTGTGCTAGTTTCTCGATTTCACAAATTTTCAGGGATTTTTGGCATATATGGCATATATAAAAACCGTATTTAATTCAACGGTTAGTTTTTCAAAATATATATTTCACAATTATGCAGTAATGGCCAATTTCATTTTTTAGCTATTAAAAGTAAAAAATAAAATAAAATAAATAAGGGCCTGTTTATGTAAAAAAATTTGCAATTTTCATTTTCATTTGCAATAAAAATAGAAAATAGCCTAAAAAAACGCGTTTACTTGTAAAAAATGAAAACTATTTTCAAGAAAATGAATTCAGTTTTTAAGAAAATGTGAAAAAAAAAAAAGTGTAGACCAACTGTAAAATCAAAAAATAAAAATAATAAAACATATAAAGATAATATATAGTTTTAGTAAATGCATTTACACTATTTTTAAATTTTGAAAACAGTTTTAATTTTTGCAAAGTAAACACATTTTCTAAATTTTGAAAACTGAAAACTGAAAATTATTTTTAAAAAATTTTCACATAAAATAAAAATTGCGAAAATTTTCGCAAAGTAAACTGGCCTTAAGTAGTGGCTTATTGATACAGGTCTTAAAACATTTTTCATTATTATTTTGGTTACCCACCAATGGAAGAACATAGCTAGAAACCCTTTAAAGGCAAGCCCTCATTTTACCCTTGCTAGCATCCGATTCTTACCCAACACATTTCACATGTCGTTGGTGCATATTGAGGTGGTTGTAGTGGTTAAAAAAAAAAAAAAAAAAAAGGAGAATTTGGCCAAATGTCCTCCTTTATAAGAATTTTATGCTCAAAGTCCTCTCGAAAGATTTTTCATGCCAAAAGTCTTTTTGACATAAATTGGACAAAAATACTCCTCCTTCCCAAATAAGCTTCAATTCCAACCCAGAGTTCACTATCCTGGACCCTGAGTTCACTATCCCAGATCCCGAAATTTACTATACCGGAACCCAAGTTCATTACGCCGAAAAATTGCATTTCATTACGCTGGAATTTCAAGTTTATTAAGATGGAACCGAATTTCACTACACCTCGAAAAGAAAATAAAAACAAAAAACAAAAGTTTAAAAAAAAAAACAAAACAAAAACAAAACAAAACAAAAAAGAAATTGCAAAAATACTTATTGGAAAGAGGGAGAGAGAGAGAGAGCACGAGTAAGAAAAAAGAGAAGAGAGAGAAAAAGAGATAGGAACAGAGATAGTAGATAGAGAAGAGACCTCAAATGAAGGAGAAAAAAAGTGTTGAGAACGTGATGGTCGACACAGCGGGAGGTGTCGTGTAGTGAACTACAGTTCCCGGCGCGTCAGTACTGCATTGTTGGAGTAAAGAGAGATCAGCCCAGATTAGCGTGGCTGTGCAACTGACCGGCGTTGACATAAAGAAAAAAAAGAAGCAACATCAACAGTAGTTGCAGATCAGCTAAATCGGCCAGCGAGTCGAAGCATTTACAAATCAACGGTAGTGATCTCGCCGCTGTTTTTCCCTCCGACACTTTCTCCGGTGAATCCAAATTTGATGCAGACTCTTCGATCCCTCAATGACGAACATGGCTGACCTTTGCTCAAAGCTTCAATCGCTCTTCAGTGGAGTAGATGGTGAGGGTTGAGCAATGAAGACCATAATTTTCAGCTGTTCAAATGGTGAGTTTTGGGCACATTTCCCAGCAAAATGATGATGATTTTCCTCACTGACGAGCCCCACGACGGCAATCCAAGGTCGAGTTCATCGGCGTCGGGGAGAAACTTGGAGAGATCCTGTAGAGAGAAAGAGAGAGAGAGAGCATGATGAAGGAAGAGAGAAAGGGAGGATAGAGAACATAAAAGAAGAAGAAGAAGAAGAATGGGAGAAAAAGGAGGAGGAGAGAGGGCATATGGAAGCTAGTTGGGAATCTAAGGGCAATTTTGTCCATTAAATAATTAGGTTTTTAAAATTTAGGACCTTAGGCAGAAAAATTTTATTTATTAGAATTTTTCAAAGAAAAAAAAATGTGTGAGGACTTTAGCCAATAAATAAGTTTAAAATAGAACTTTTGACCAAATATCCGTAAAAAATACACCCACTTAATTAAATGCATATACAACGTGACTGTCATATTAGAGAATTGGTAGAACGATGTCATTGGAATGTAAACAAAATGACATCAAATGCATGATTTTTTCCCCCTAAAAAAAAAAAAAAAATACACGATTTCGAAAAAATAAATAAAAAATAGACTCATTCTCAAAAGAACATCAAAATCACTGTCTCCAACAGTTGGCCGACCCTAGTTGGCCAGAGCCCATGACTCTCATCTAAGAAGTTGTGGGTTCGATTATTGCCTTTGGCAAGTTTGTGGTAGTTTACTTTAAGTGGTGGACTTATATCCTCATGAGCCTTAACTAACCATACTAATGTATACCATGTGACAAAAATAAAAATAAAAATAAATAAATAAACGACATCTTCTTATAGAGACCAACTAATAAATTATAAAACTGCTTTTTGTTAACCAAAAAATAAATTATAAAAGTGCTTTTTGTTAGCCTTTTGGCTTCAATCCAACTTTGTTGAATGATGTTAATGATAACAAACATTGTTCTATGTATATTTAATAATGCATATGAATACTCTGTTATACACTCTTTATAATTGTCAAACTTTATAGAGTGTTTGTTTGACTAATCTTGTTGATTCATTGACATTATCCTATAGTTCTTATTTGTCCATTATAGTATATATATGCTTATAAGAACATGATTCAAGTTGTCAATTAAAGAAGGCTCAACCATCATTAATGCTAAGCTCAAGTGAACTTGTTGAACATTCACTAAGGAGCATGGAGTATAAAGCTACAACATTATTGAAGTCAAAGATGAAGCCTAGCACAAGCTAAGCACAAGTGTTGAAGATCCTTTATGAAGATCTTGTTTTTATTCTTGTGTGAGAGTGCTTAGAATTTATATTGTAAATCTCTCTTTAGGATGAACTATAATTGGCTCAAAGACCATAGGTTTTAACTTTGGAAAATCACATTTTGGTCAAAAATTGATTCAAACTCATAGTGGACTACATGGACTTAAAAGACGAAATGTTTTACACTTATTATTTTTGAGATGCAGTTTTTGTTGACGAAAACTTCCAACTTCAAATGATCATATCTCCCTCATTCGGACTCCGATTTCGATGATCTTTATATGGCCGGAAAGCTTGAGAAGTCTAGTTTTTGAATATGGCTTTCTCAGGACAAGTAAATGATTGGAGTTAGTCGACTAACTCAAGACTTAGTTGACTAATACTATTTTTCCAGTCGACTAAACATATGTCAGTAGCCATGTTTTTTGAAAATATGTTTCTAGTCGATTAGGAGGCTTAGTTAGTCGACCAATCGACTCCGGAAACTTTTACAAAGGTATTTTTAAACCTTCTAGTCGACTAAGTGACCTGACAGTTCAAAACGACTAGTTTTTAACAACTCCAAACAGCTCTATTCTTGTGCCTAACAACCATATTATTTAACGAGTCTATTTATACTCATTGTATGAGTCCTGAATCAACTAGTGATCATACACAAACATATATCAATCTAGTATTCATCATTTTGTGTAATATTAGTCAATTGATTCATCTTTCTCTCTTGAAGCCAAATTAGTTCATATATTTGAGAGATATTAGTGAGAGTTTATCTGTACATCATATACTCTTTGAGGAGTTCTCTATTTGTACACATTCACAAATTCGTTTGTATTCTTGTGAGCTAAGGGTTGAGTTGTAACTCTTGTGAAGTTTGAAATTTGTTTGTTCAATTTCAAGCTTGAGAAGTAGTGCTCTTGGTGAGCATTGGTGAGAATCTTCCATCATTAAAGAAGATTGTGGGTGAGAGTTTTCCGCCTTGTAAAGAAAACTGTGTAAATGTTTCTCCACCTTGAAGGAGTAATCCATAATGGATTGTGGAATCCTTAAGACGGAGATCTTGAAGCGTGGATATAGGCGGAGATCGAACCACGTTAAATCCTTGTGTTTGAATCTCTCTAACTCTTCTTTTGCATTTCAATTTATACTTGCTATATTAATTGTTGAGTTGTGATTCAAACTTATTTTTTCTCATTTCCAATTAAGTTTATTAACTTGTTTATCTTCTGCTGAATTTAATTGGACCATAATTTTATTTGGTAATTATTTTTAAAGTTTGCATATACTCTATTCACCCCGCCTCTAGAGGTATATACTTGGGCCAACACTTTTAAATTTTTAGTTGGATTTTATTTTAATTTTATTATTTTTAAGAGCATTTTGCATTAATAATCATAAGTTTTCAGTATATTACACTAATAATCCCCATATTAAAATGGAAATCCCAATGTTACACATAATCCCCAATCCCCAGTTCTATGTATTGTCACATCATATCACCCACTAATATGACAAAGAATTAATGCTGTGTTTGTTGATGGGGATTGAGGTTTCTTCATAAAGTTGGGGATCCTGTTTTAAGTCGGGGATTGAGGATTTTTTGTAAAGATAGGGATTCCGTTTATTTTTAGGTATTGGGATTATAGTTTAGAATACGGATTTTATGTATTATTGGGGATTACTTACAAAATTTGAAAAAAAAAAAGTTGACTTTTTGACCGTTAATTTTTTTAGACTTTTTGATTGTTGGATTAGTAAAAGGGTAGTCATTGAATGTACATAAGGGTATTTTTGTCCAAAAAATATTTTCATAAATAGTTTTGGATCGAATTCTTTCATGTAATATTCAGAAAACTTAGGATTATTTGCATAAAATACACTTTATTTGAAATTGCTTTAAATTCAGTTTTTGAAGTATCGATTTCATTTTTAAGTATTAATTTTATTATAATATTTTAAAGGATAAAATTGGTACTTTGGGAATAATTTTTAAAGTATACTAAACTAAGATATATTAATATTTTGAGGATAGATTTGATGCAATTTGAAGTAAAAGAATTGAAATAAAATATGACCGTTTAGAGCGATTTTGTAATTTATTCAATAAATAAATAAATAAAGGGCCCTTTATTGCATGAAAATGTTTTAAAATAAAAATTTTATACCTTATGCTCAAGGTTTACACATTAACTCGAAATTTCCTCTGTATGTATGTGGGCTCTATATCTATAGGTCCTATTTTTTAAAAAAAATTTACAGCTTTTTGCCCTTTATTATTGGTAAAAAATACTTTGCACCTATACTTTTAATTATAACACATTGACTCCTATATTTTTAAAATGTGATAGATTGCACTATTTGTTTATTTGATTGAAAAATAGTGTTGGACATATTATTTTTTTTATGCAGTATTTATCCTAAATTGCTAATGTATCTGTAAGCATATCAGTGAAGTTTCATGATTTTTCTAAATATATTTTAATTTTTATGAATTATTTTCTCCATTTAGTAAATAAAATTCATAATATATAAAATATATTGAGAAAAATTATAAAATTTCACCGATATGCTTGTAAGCACATTAGCAATGTATGATAAATATTGCTAAAAAAAAAATATCGAGTCTAACATTATTTTTCAGTCATATGCTTGTAAGCACATTAGCAATGTAGGATAAATATTGCATAAAAAAAAATATCGAGTCTAACATTATTTTTCAGTCAAATAAACAAATGACTAACTGATAGAAGGATGCAATGTGCCATAAATCAATCCTATAGGGATCAAAGTGTCATAATTGAAAGTATAGGGGTGTAAAGTATTTTTGATCAGTAGTACAAGGGGTCAAACTATAATTTTTCCTTAAAAAAATTTTATACCTAAAAAGTCCATTAAACATTTTTATTTCTCTTAACAAGAAATTTACAAAAATTGCCTTAGTAATCCCAATATTTTCATTTACTATGAACCCTTCCTATCTTAGAAATCCCAGTCTATCTGAATGGGGTTGTTCTTGCTCTTAGCTGCTGAGGTTAGGAATCCCAGTCAATCTGATTGGTAATCGTAGAGCGGGTAAGGATACTTTCTGGACCATTCTAACTAAGGTAATTCTTCATAATACATTGAAAAAATTAAAAAGACAAAAAAGAATACAAATCATAACCCTAACATCCTTTTTTTTTTTAATAATTATTCTTGCATTAAATCAATTTTAGATGAATCAAGAAATTTTTTTTTCTCAAATGTGTACATGATATATCTTTTTGGTCTTGTTGTTTCATTCTGTTTTGCTCTTTTTTTTAGTTTTGCAAACTCAGTTTATTGAGAAATGCATCAATTTTTTTTAGGGAAAATTATCCGGACCCTCTTAGATATTGAATTCCTTACCAGTAGGCCCCGAACACTATAATGTTTACCCAAAAATCCCTCTAGGATTTTCTGAAGTCAACTTTAATTATTTAATGGCAGATTTATCCTTTTTTATTGTTTTTATTGAGAGTTTTATTACCTTTTAAATAGTGTAACTGTTTTGCTGACTTTATGGTAAGTTTTTGAGATTTAATTCAATTCAAATTTTGATTTTTAATTGAGATATATCCGTTTATTGCTTATTAGGTTTTTATTTGGTTGGATGTCAGCACCATATTGATACATGGCCCACTACTACTCCACTTGTTTTTATTTGCTGGTCAAAATTATATAGGGTTTTAAGCCATCTTCTGGCAGCCGCAAAATTAGACTTTTGTGATAGATCTGAAGAATTCGACTTACTCAAAGGTCATTACCCACTGGCTTGTGGACTAATTGAGTTATTGTGGACCATTTGGGTTGTTTTTTTGTTTATTTTTTATTTTTTTATAAAGAATCCGACTTTTATGATTAATTGAGTCTTTCACAAGGTATGATTTCCCTCTATTTTGTTTCACTTTTTTCTTTCACAGGATATGCTTTCTCTCTATTTATCCTCTTTTTTTATACACTTTTTTTGAAATAAGTTTTAGTTCTCATTTTCATTTTCATTTTTTGAATTTTTGATAGCAAGCCCATACATTACAAATATGAATTTATATATCTTTAAACAAATAAATAAATTTACCTATTTACATAAATTAGAAATAAATAAACGTATTTGGAAGTAAGTAAATTTACCTATATTTATTAACTAGAAATAAGTAAACTTATTTGGAAATAAGTAAACTTATTTGGAAATAAGTAAATTTATCTATTTATATGTCTTTAAACAAATAAGTAAATTTACCTATATATATAAACTAGAAACGTATTTGGAAATAAGTAAATTTACCTATATATATTAACTAGATTTATACGTCTTTAAACAAATAAGTAAATTTACCTATTTATATAAACTAGAAATAAATGAACATATTTGGAAGTAAGTAAATTTATCTATATTTATTAACTATAAATAAGTAAACTTATTTGGAAATAAGTAAATTTATCTATTTATATGTCTTTAAACAAATAAGTAAATTTACCTATATATATTAACCAGAAATAAGTAAACTTATTTTCTTTGAGATTGTAATAAAATCCAAAATTTTAGAAACTGGAGATAAGATAATTATTTCTTTTGATGAGCAAAAATAAAATAGTATTTGGAGTTATATATGTTTACATGAGTGAGACATGAATGTTTTGATTAACACAAATATTTTGATTAATACATGTAATACAATCCAACAAAGTTAGAATTCAAGAATTTCACAATTAATGGCATGTATTGAAGAGATTGCATGAGGTTGGAACTCTTGGATTGAGGATAGAATGAGTTATATATAGTTATTAGGGAATTTTTATATATAGAATTGGATGGTCACGTTAGTGGGAAAATTATTGGATAAGATGAGTTTGAAGAATTAGATGGGTTAAGAGATAAGTTTAAAGAATTTAAAATACCTAATAGAATTTGGGCTTTGGAGCTAATCCTAACCATTTTTGTCCCAAACTGAAAATGGTAAAAAAATTGAATTTCTAGTAATTAATTGAGGGTATATATGTCAGATCATATTAGGGGTTTTGGGTCTACTACCACTACACTAGGGGGTTATGGGTTATATCCCCCTTTTTTTTTATGGATTAATAAGTTTTTGGAGTTGTACATCAATTTTATAAGAAACACATCAATTTACTAAAAAATGCATCAAATTTTTATGGAATTAATCAGTTTACGTAAAAGAAAGAGTTTCCTTTCTATGCTATTATTCAATGGCGAGGAATTTCATCATAAATGGTGTAGATTGCTTTTTTCCCTCTTTGCTTGTATTGTGCCAAAAATACAATCTACACTAAATGGCAAATTTGTCTTGAAAAAAGCTTCTATAACTGATTTAACAAAAAAGTGATTTTTATTTAAAAAAAGATTATTGGGTCTAAAAGACTTTTGCTTGAACTTTTTAAATTTAAAAAAAAAAAAAAAAAAAGCTTAATCGGAACTTTTGGATAAAAAAACTTTTATATATTTAAGGAGAAATTACAGTTTCCCCCTGAATTATACGCCATTTTTAAATTGTCATCTGTGGTATCGATAAATGTAATGTGCAGTTAGCCATTTGTATTTTTGGACTGAAAAATGGCATTAGACTTTTTTTTTTTTTTTTAATACAGTATTTATCTTGAATTGCTAATTGATTTACAGACAAATTGAAGAAGTTTTATGATTTTTCTTAATATATTCTATTTATTAAGAATTTTATTTATTACATAGAAAAAAATAATTTATAAAAATTAAAATATATTGAAAAAAATCATGAAAAATAATTAATTTATTTATAGACACATTAGTAATTTAGGATAAACACTGCACAAAAAATTAACAAGTCTAATATCATTTTTAATAAATAAAATGAGATAATTTTTTACTTTAAAATAGTTCACAAATACATTGCGTCAATCAATACCACACGGCCTGGCCTATGACTCGAGAGGACAAACTGTAATTTATCGTATATTTAAACAGCCCCTAAATCTTCCCTTAATTAAGAAATTCCTCTATATATTTTAAACGCTGTAACGTTGGCGCTCTTTGTTTCTCTACTTTCCGCTTTTGTCACTGGAAAGAAATGGCTCCGCAGTATATTCCCAATCGCTTTCTCTGAAGCCCCAATTTCCCAGAATACAATCTCCATCACCGCCCTAAGCTCTCTCTCTCTCTCTCTCTTTCTCTATATATATATATATGATTTTGATCTGCCATTTTCTATCGTCCATGTTGATCGAAGAATCAGCCTTTTCAAGGAGTGGAACATCATTTCACGAAGGATTTCGCTTTGCTTTCAGAATTGGAAAGTTTGGCTTTAGCCCTGGCGTCTTCTTTGAAAATGAAAGAAGCATCCGATTCTTTTCTCATCTTTCTCTTCGGATTCTTGATAGCGCCGGGTTTTTGCTAATTTCAATCTGAACCCTAGTATGGAACCCTCACTTTTCTGACTTTAATAACTTTTCCCTGCCGTTTGGTTCCCTAGAAACTCGAGGAATAAAGAGAAGGAAAGATAAGATAAGAAAAGGGAAGGAAATTTTGAATCTTAATTTTGGTATTGTTTTGGTTTCAGAAGAACTGAAACCCTATTTCATGTGAACCAAACGATCGTATAATCGTATTAGGCTCAGTTGAGAGAATTTGTTTTGTTGTTTTGGGCCCGAAATAAAGTAAAAATTTGAGGTTCAAAATTTTGTTTTCTTTATTTTCCTATATGTTGCATTTTCTCGGGGGCCAAACAAAGGCATTCGTGGTTACGATTGTCATAATTATGGGTTAAATTAATATTTAATAATTTAATAAATAGGTGAATGTAATTTTGCTAAAGCACCCAATTAGATAAAGATTGGAAAATTCGAGGCCAATTTACAAAATCAGTAAATAAATTTGAAGGTCCCCCATTGGAATCTTTGTTAAAATTACCTTTCCCGGTCATGTATTGAGGAGGATTCCATGCGAGCAGTTGTCAGCAAGCTTTTATGGACTTTGGTTACTGTGTTAGTTTAGTCAACATGTTGGCTTGATGAGGTTTTTGTTAATTTTACAAAGAATTGTAATTGTCTTGGTAAATTGACATCTTTTAATGTGGGCTTTGTTCAAGTCAAATGGGATGGAGTGTATTAAAGAGTTATCAGCGAAAGAAATTAAATTCTTGAAAATAGCTCGAGTTGGTTTTCCTATTCTCCGCAAGGCACTCAAATGTTAGATTCTACTATAGCAAATGCTTCCTTCTTTTTTGTAACTTTTACAAGACAGCTGATGCTTATAAATGTGATGTTATAACTATTCGTGCCTTCATTTGAAACGCTTTTGTATTGTTGCATCATATACAGAGCTGCTATGGCATCTTTGAAATCTACCAACTGTACACAGGTGCCTCCTCGATTTCATCATTTTGAACTTGGGGAGGGGATGCAACTTCAGGTACTAATTTGTTGATTAAAATTATGAATGAGGTTGATTAATTTGGAAGAATGAATTAACTGCCGTTTTTTGTTTTCCATAGATTAATGTGTCTGGATCATCGAATGGGCGCAATGTTAGAGTTGAACTTCAACTTAAAAACTGGTCAAGGACATGGATTCTTCATTGGGGTTGCACTTACCGTGGAAATGTGTAAAGCCAGAACTGCAAGGCCTTTTATTTTATTTTATTTTTATAAGTGTTCAACTTTTATGTGGTTATCCGCATATGTACAAGCAATTTTGAGATTTGTATCTTCCTGCAGCAACTGGGTCATTCCTCCTGATCATCCTTTGGGAACAAAAATTTATAAGCAAACTGCATTGCAGACACCATTTATGAAGGTCTATCTTTCTTTCTAATTCCATTCTCTGTAGTTTCATTGGATTTAACTGTACTTGCACAAATGAGAGCCTATATGTAACCTGAAGTTGATATTTTTCTTGCTGAATTGCAGAGTGGAGAAATTTATATAATAATTATTGAGTTGCGGGACCCTAAGATACAAGCTATTGAATTTGTTTTGAAAGACAGCAGACATGATATATGGTTAGTTTTTTCTTTGGATTTCCATATTTGTTGGATTGGGCATTGACCGATCTTGAGAATTTATAGTAAATTTCTTATCCTTACTTTCTAGGTTGAAATTAAAACATGGTAATTTCCGTATTGAGATACCTGAGAATGAGGTAAGTACCTCTTATCCACCTATACCAAAGGATCTTATAGAACGCAGGGCATATTCACTCTGGGAAAGCAAGGGCAAGCCAATAAACTCTCCACAACAACAAAAGGTGGTTCTAATTATTGCAATGCAATGTCATGATTTTTCTGAAACTTTTAAAAGATGTTATTGCCAGTGGCATATATTAGCTATAGTGATTGTCATAGTACAACTGTACTGCTCCTTTATTTTAATGTTTAGAAGGGTCAAGGGAGCATTAGGTTAATTTATCTCATGGTGCCAATTTCTTATTCTAGGTTATTTTTGCCTTCACTTAGAGGCAGCCATTTCATCTTTTTTATGTCTTCAATAGCAGTCTACATGCTTTATTTTGTTTTCTGTATTTACTTCATTCATAAGGTTTTACATTTTGCATTGAGACTAATAAGTAGTAAGATGAGGTTATCAGATTATATATACATAGCCCTAATTTTTATAACAGTTATCAAGAGTAGTAAGAAGTTATATATGTTCATATTGTCTGAGTTTTCTTGTAAGTTTTGGGACAGACTATTGTTCCTACACCCTCAAGGCAAGCTTAGTAGTATCCGTGTCCTCAAAAGAGTATATTATGCATCCATGTTTCAGAAGTTCATGGAGCAAGAGTGCATCTCTCTGGGCTTGCTGCCCCAGCCGCTGACTTCACTTATTCTATTATGGATTTTCATACCTGTTGATAGTCCCTTTCATCTTCTATGACAACCCACGTCTTAAACTATATCCTCTCGAATAGTGAACTTATATGTTACCGCTTTACTTATTGACTTATGGCTTGACTAGTTTGGGATTTGTTTAAACTTCATTTGTGTTAAGTCATAGCCTCTGGAGATATTCCAGTTGTTATTTGTATAATATTCCATATCGATGCATGCCTAGCAAAAGAAGAATAAAACGAAAAAGAAGGAAGCAATTAAAAAGATCCAAGTGGCAGCCTGTATCAGCTTTCATAATAGCACCAAAGTTATTCTCAATGTCATATTGCCAGACAATGGTTTCTTTGTTTAAAGTCATATTTTATTTTATTTTATTTTTTTTGTTTTATAATGTTCCGTCTTCAGCCATCGTGTTTTGTGTATTCTCCAAGGCAGGATGGCCATGTCATAGTCTCATAGGTTAGTGATTAGCAAGCTAAAACTTGATAGCAGTGCATTAGTTTGGGGAGTATGCTGCGCAAGATAGCTGATATTGTCCGTGTTGTGAGTGTTGTTTCTTATCTTCGATTGTTATTTGTAGTAGGCAGCCTTGTGTGTTGTATATATGCCATTTTTGTATTAGTCATTAAACTCAAAATGAATAATTGTACTTTGGAGAGAAGAATTATTTAGAGCTTTCGTAGTTTCCTGAGGAAATAGTAGTCCTTTTGTTATTGGTTACTTTGTATTTTGGATGCAGCAAGATTATGATGATGCTTTGAGTGAGCTTCAAAGTCAATTTTCAAAGGGCATTTCCTTGGACGAGTTGCAAAGTAGTTCCCGAACTGCAGGTACTAAAACAACAGCAGGTGGCAAAGAACAACCTAGGAGCCATACACCATACTCTCACCACAGAAGACATGATGTAGGGCAGTGTTTACAAAAGCATTCTGAGGGACATGCTAAAAGTACCACTCTCCCATTTTCATCTCTAATGGATCTTGTAGAGAAATCTACGGGAGGAGATAAAGTGATCCTGCGGCAAAGTTATCACGTTGACAACTACGAATTAGTGGTTAGTTTTCTTCTGTTAAAAAACCTGTTATGTTTAAAGACAGGAAATGCTGTGTTGGGAACTCCTTGAACCTTGTCTCAATGCGTAACATTATCACAATAATTTGTGTACAAATAGCCCTGTCAATGGATCAGATCATTACCTGAATCCAATCCATTTAGTTAGATTTGTTAAGGATTTTAATTCGATGATCCATTAGTTACTTAACCTTTAAATCTGATAACAATTGGATTGGTTCTAAATGTAGGTTGATCTGAATAAACTATCTAATGCTATCTCTTTCATTGTATAAAGGACGTGAGGTACATGATATGGACTTTTTGTGCTTCACAGAGTGACCTTGTTATCATTTCTTTGCTACTGATAGATAGAAGGGCATAGTGTATCTATCCCCCAACTGCTAACTAAAAGTCTTTACTTTTGAAAATACTGCTAAGTTTAAGGAAGTGGCCTGCTTCCATGCAAGGGTGAAATAATTATGTTTGAATGGGCATTTACTCCAGGCCATGTCCCTGCATGTTGGCAACCTTTTATTCACATACGGAGTTTGTGTTCCCCTCTAGTATTATCGAATTGAATTTGATCATCATATTGGATAACAAATGGATTTGAATTTCAACTTTATTTTCTAGAATCCATTTTGATTTCTAGATGGAATGGGATAATTTCTTAATGGACCAGATTCACATATAACCTTGTTACTAACCCAGCCCAGTCCATTGCAGGCCTATATAAGCCAGTTTATCATTTTTGATGGCCTTTATAAGAGAAAAAGATTCTCAGTTGTAATTATTTGTTCAATATGTAAAATGATTTCCCTTTACAGGTCTTTTTGAAAATTGTTAGGGGTGACTATCATGTGTTGGTTGCTGCAAGCATGAAAGGTGCTACAGTGCTTCACTGGGGCGTATCAAAGTTGTCCTCTGGGGAATGGTTGGTGAGTTCTTTGTTTCCTGATGTTGTCAGACTTGTAACTTGATAAAGTGAACTTACTGAACATTAGAACTATTTGGCTGTCTGCCCGTTGCCATAGCCTATGAAATATTATTTCACCAATAATTAGTTTTTACTGCTGATTGCAGGCCCCTCCACCAGAAATGTTGCCTGAAAAATCAAAGCTGGTTCCTGGAGCATGTCAGACTTATTTCAAAGATATGTCAACTGGAAAAGGATTCTTTCAGGTAATATAGGCAAAGCATTTGTCCGTGTTTCTGGGCACTTCTTTAATTTTCTTGTTTTATTGACGAATGCTTTGTATTAATTTCCACCCCCAACCCCCCTCCCTCCACACACACATGTAGTTTGTAGATATTAATTTGCAACAGAGGAATTTTGTGGGCATCCAATTTGTCATCTGGTCGGGCGGGTCTTGGATAAAAAATAATGGGGCAAATTTCTTTATAGATCTGAAGCCAAAGAATTCAAGTGGAAAGGTAATTTCCGTTTAGAACTCTAATGGTTACATATATATTTTGCTCTTCCTAATATACTTTAGAACTCTTTAGTTATTTTTCATGGTAGCATTGGTTTATACATGGGATAAAAAAAAAAATATCTATGCAGCTTGAAAAACAATGTTCTATACATTGCATTCGGATGTCAAGCCTAGGATTTGTGTATTGTGCTGTACAAATGACCTTCCAAAGTTTTACTATTCAAGATTGCTTTTTGAGTATATTCCTTGGTTTCCTGTATTTGTTGACTGGTTTACACACCTGATGCTTCAGGTGATACTCTGTTTGTCTGGTTTTGGTTTATCATATAGCTGTTTAAATTGAACAGAACAACTAGCTTTGTCATTCTTGACAGCCATACTTGCAACAAAATAATCATACAAAGGGCAGGACTTGTATCTCTTGTAACTAAAGGGTGTGACTTGCATCTGTCTAACACCTGCAGGCTGCAGCATGGATTCTTAAACACTGTAGCTGTATTATTTTAGTCATTCTGAACCCACCGAAGGAGGGGTCTTAATAAAGATATTGTCAATGGCCAAAAAAAAAAAAAAAACATCATGGTCATGTCATGTTGAACCATCTGAGTTAAATACTTGGGCATTTTTATTAAAAAAAAATTGTCACCTTCTTCACGTGGTAAAGTCAAATGGTATAAAAATTTTATAATCATTATAGTTATTTTTTTTTCTAAATATAGTAAGATTTTACATGAATGAAAAATATTACTAACCTAAGCAAATACATCAAAAGACTATTCAGGTATGTGTACTGTTTATTAACATTTGATCTCAAGCCAAGTTACTGAAAACAATGAAAGTAATATTCTTGGGTTCGCTAATTGCCACTGACCAAGAGAGTAGCATAGCTGAAATCTTCACTTCTGTTTCTCCACAAAAGGGGAATAATACTAAAAAATAGGTCCATTCCTTTCCATCTGAATATTCTAGCAATGACAAAGGGAGTATGAATTCCCTACCCCCTCCCCCTCCCGTTTGCTAGGTGCTCATCCTTCGTCCTTCCGTTGCATGTTTCAATTTAAGGCACATTGAATTGTGCAGGTTGAAGGGGATGGGAAAGGAATCATCAAATGGCTACTCGATGAACTATCCCAAAGAGAAAGGGAGGCTGAGAGGTCATTGATGCACAGGTGGGATTAAAATTACAGAAACTAGGAAATCATTTAATGAATTAGTACATTTGATTCAAATGAGTGAGTTGATATTTATGCGCTTTGGTAATTTCTTTGCTGCTTTTACACTTTCACATATATGGGCATGAGAAAGGAATAATTGGAGAATGGTTGAGTCGGTGTGACAAAGAAAACAAGAGTTATAACTCACCCTTTTCAAAATGGTTTGTTACCATATATGCTTGCTTATATACTTATTTGACACAGGTTCAACATAGCGACAGAGTTGACTGAACATTGTAAAATTGAGGGGGAGTTGGGCCTCATTGGTATATTGGTTTGGTTGAGATTCATGGCTTGCAGGCAACTCACATGGAATAAGAATTATAATGTCAAACCTCGGTAAAAAACCTTCACACTTTTCTGTAGTTTTTATAAATACATCTTTACGTTTGTTAACTCTATATGAATTTTCATGCATTCTATTTCATATCCTTGTCGAGTTATAACTAACAATGATAACAGAAGTTAATGTATTATAATTGGTATTTTTAACCATTTTGTTGTTTGATTACTTTTTGAAATTTGTATAGATGCCGGGATTGTTTTGTGCTATTTCTCTCGGATTTCTATATATATATATATATAAGTGTTGATAAGTGGCCTCTTTTTGACCCCATGGAAAGAGAAGTCGAAATTTAAACAACAAACAATAATGACGGATGACCTGGCTCACCCGTCGACCTCGGTGACCAATCGCCCCTTGGGCACCTCCCTCAAGAGTGACGACCTCGTGTCTCCTCCGGGGCTCATTTCCCCCGTTGAGTATTCCCGCCTCGACGGGGATGCCTACCCCAGGGTAGATGGCCCATCTACTTAAGATGCTCATTATTATGAATGCCCACCCCTTTGGGGTGGAAGTCGGGAGTGTGCGGGTCTCGCTCGACCTCCCTCTTGAAGGACAAACCCAATCCACGTTTGCCCAGGTCGATGGAAAGACCACGGGGAACTCTGTCTCGAGCTCGGTACAAAGACCTTCTGGGGCAAGAGCGATCCCTAGTCAGGGTCGATCGTAGTAATGATCATGGGGTATTGGTAAGGGGTGTGGGTTGGAGGGCAAGACAAGAGGCTCACCAAGGCTAAGGGTTGGGGTCGACATAGACCCATCATGGTCAACCTTTGCCTTGGCCTCCTTGAGATTGAGTTGAGGATGCGGACACGTGGTGAGTGCAGATTTATGGGGTCGGCTGTTGACCCGTCGCATTGGCAGTCGTGCCAATATTGACATACTACACCCTTGAGTCCCAAGTTGACCCTAGACCCCGATAGACCCGCTTTGTACTATTAGATAGGGACAACCCATGAGGAACTTAGGCCCTGACACACCCGTCAGTCTTCGAGGCTCCCTTATTGGTTCGCCCTTGACCATCTAGTACCTTACCTTTTGTCCCCCTTATAAATACGCATGCTTCCATGAGAGAAGTACAAGCATTCACTTTACCACCTACCTGGGACTCAAGAAGGCAGCTGCACTCCTCCGACATCACTCTACTCTTAACAACCCCTTGAGAAAGGGTAAGGTCTGTGAAGCAAAGTCCCACATCACCTAGGTGTGAAAGTAACGTGTTGTATATAAGCGTGAGGGCTCCTTTATCTCTTGAGCTAGCTTTTGGGGTTGAGTTCTACCCAAGACCATGTCTCATGGTATTAAAGCCAGCATACCGAGGGATGGGTAGGGTGCGTGTCCCTGGCGTAAACGCGGCAGGTGCTGCCGAGTGAGCATGCTGCGCTTGAGGGAGGGTGTGAAGCGAAGTCCCACATCGCCTAGGCTAGGTATGAAAGTAATGTGTTGTATATAAGCGTGAGGGCTCCCTCACCTCTTGAGCTACCTTTTGGGGTTGAGTTCTACCCAAGACCGTGTAACACATCCAACTCCCCCCTCCCCCATTTTACCGCTATTCAGTCTTATTCTTCCTGATCATCTTTTATGCATTCTGTTTTTGTCTAAAGACAACATTTTCTATAAGAATTACATATCCTTAGTTAATTTTCATCCAATGCTGGACACCACATTGATTTACACTATGTTTTACACTTATGACAGTGAAATTAGTGAAGCCCAAGAAAAGTTTACAAATTTATTGCAAAGAATATATGTAAGCCAACCAAATAGTCGTGAAATTGTGAGACTAATAATGGGATGTGTTGGCCGTGGAGGTCAAGGTGATGCTGGGCAGAGAATTCGTGATGACATACTTGTGCTTCAGGTACATTTACTTCTAATTCTTACATATATAGCTTGCATTACATTAATCTTTGCAGAAATAATTGTCCCTGGTTTTTTCGCTATCAGAGAAATAATGACTGCAAGAGTGGCATGATGGAGGAGTGGCACCAAAAATTGCACAATAATAGTAGCCCAGATGATGTGATAATTTGTGAGGTAAGATAGTTTGTGGATTTCTTATATATGGAATGATTCTTCAATTTAATTTATTCATTTATTGTTTTCTTTTGGATCAGGCACTCCTAAATTATGTGAGATCTGGTTTTAGAATTGATGTTTATTGGCAAACATTAAATGCTAATGGTCTCACAAAAGATATACTTAAAAGTTATGACCGCCCAATTGTGTCAGAGCCTCGTTTCAGGACTGATGCCAAGGAGGGACTCATCCACGACCTTACATCATACATGAAAACGTTAAAGGTATGTAACTATGTATATAATTCTGATGTCACACTAATATTTAAACTAAACTGTATAATTAAGTTTAATTCACTGGTAGCAATGCGGTGGAAGTTCAATGACTGGATTCTGCTTATTATTCCTGCCAGTCTGTGTGTTACTGATACAGAATAGGGCATTAAAACTGTCCCTAGGGATTTTTCATTGCTGCAAGGTGTGACCTTTTGCTTAACAAATATAAATGCAGATTAAAGAAATTTTATGGTCCCAATAAGATTTTACTTGGTATTAATACTGTCATGGGATCTCCACCAGTATACATTTGGCATATTTTTATCAATATTGAGTGTCCAGTTTATGGAATCTCACAGCGATCCAATACTTCATCAACTACATTGATTAGGAAAAACATTTTGCGAAAGAATTCCATTTATAGATGGCTAGAAACTTGGTATCATTTGAAAGCTTGACCCACTTCGTGTGCTAAGGTTTCATGTGCAGGCCTGTGTACCCTATTGCAAATGGGATGTGCATGAACCGCATGCATGCTTAGGCATTTTGTTCATAATAATAAAATGCAAAGTTTGGTGATTTTGTGATTTAATGTCTTGACTTTACTTCATATAACAGGATGTTGATTCATGCTAATTACTTCAAGTAGAAACTATCAAGCTTGCCCTGGTTCATAACTAAGTTACATAATTGACCAAGACTTCCATGGAAGGGATATTTTATGAACACACTGTAATCTCCAATATTTCTGAAATTACAGGTTTAGATTGCCCCATTGGTTTTCAATTTTCCAGTTTACTATGTTGCACCTTTTAGGTAAGGCAGTGCAATATCACCTTAGGATTTATATTGTGGCAATCACTCCCTGTCCACGTTGTCTTACACATGGAAACTCTACTTTTTGTGCATGATTTTTTTTTTTCTATGAAAGTCTCTAAACAAAATCAACAATTTGAGAAATGAGAGTGGGAAGAGACCTAATATAAAGTGATATTAGTATTAATGGTTCAGAAGGCGAGATTGCATTCTCTATGTGTAGCATGTGGCCTAAAATTTTTATACCTCGGCATTTCTTAGACTTCTACAAATTTCCACAGATTATTATTATTTTTGATAAATTGGTCAAAGTTTAAGCTGAAGTAAAGTTGAAGAGCTTTGGATGTTAATCAATTCATTTAGTGATGTATAATGTGATATATCTGCCTTGTGCAACCTATATTATTGAAGCCTTAAAGCTTAAATATCATGAAATATAGAATAGATAGATTTATGAAAGTTATAAAAAAGCTTGATTGTGTTGCACTTAATAGTTACTTTGATACTGTTGGAATAATACAAGCTCATTTTTGTGGCTCCTCTTTCTGAGGCTTAAAGTTGAAATCCTAAAAACTGATCTGATCACAAAGTAAACAATTTCTTAAGTTTTTATTCTATTCTTATGTGATTTCTTTTTTATTTTGCTTTTGAAGATTAAAGAATGACACAATTACCTGGTATGACTCCAAACTCTTTCAAGTCAAATTGATTATTGAGCCTTCTGAAATGTCAATCACTTTGGTGATACAGAAATTCTAGGATTCTAATCAATTATAGCTACTTTCTGTTCTTAAAATCTTTATAAATCATTGTAGAGCTGTTTTCATTAGATATTATATGTACGAATATCAATTTTAAACTTCTTATTACTTCTTTCACCCTACCACAGGCTGTTCACTCAGGTATTGACCTTGAATCTGCTATTGATACTTGTTTGGGGTTCACTTCCAAGGTAATTACCGTGAGTGCTATGTGAGGAGCTTCTCTGATGGTCTGGCCTCCATTTTCTGTCCCCCTGTTTGTAATTATACATTGCTAATAACTGGGATCACTTTTTCTCTATTTGTATTACAGGGTCATGATTTTATGAGTGCGGTCAGAGTAAACTCTGTTGGTGGTTTATCACTTAAGTTGCAGGTAGTTGCCTCTTCCTTGCATTTGAAGTCAACTTATGTTCAGAATTCGATTTTGTCACTGCTGTTGGTATATTTTTTTTCTTGTGTGTGTGTGTGTGTGTGAGAGAGAGAGAGAGAGAGAGAGAGAGAGGTTCATTATTTTTAAAATTCTACAGGGAATAACCTCCTAATTATGGCAGGACTGCCTGAACTTTGTCAAAACACATATTGGCCATAAGAATACTGGTCCACTAATGGAGGTGGGTTTTTTTTTTTTTTTTTTCCATTTTCAAATATTTTACTTTTGGAATTTACTGTGTCTCAATTATAAAGATTATATTTTCAAAGTTCCAAATTATCTTTTCAGAAGTTTCTGGAATCTCGCATTGAGCTCCGCCCTGTTCTTCTCACATCCCATGGAAGATCAAAAGATCTACTCTTTCTTGATCTTGCTTTGGATTCAGCTGTTAAAACAACTATTGAAAGGGGACTCAATGATCTAGAATTTGCCCATTTTCCGGTAACAATGCCACTGTATTTGGTGGAACATATTGAAATTATATACGGTTTCTTGGTGCATCTAAAAACCTATGCTTCCATTACTGTAATTTTGGATAGGATATTATGTGGTTCATATCTTTGGTGCTTGAAAATCTATGCCTGTCGACAGTCAACAATGAAGATCTCATTTATTGCACAAAGGTATTTCTTTCCACAAGTATTAAATTTTGTAGATTTAACTTGGTGCTTAATTGCCACTTTAACTGTACAATGTTGGAATTGTTTCTGCGCTGATCTTCTTGGGGCTGTTTGGGTGTGCCATGTAAATTGAATCTGTCCAGCTTGTTTTACCTGTCATTTGAAGAGATTTTTGGTAGTGTAACAAGAGAAATCATCATAATCACCAAACTAATATAGAAATGAGGTCATTTGCTTGAAATCTTAAGATCTCAAACTTTAAGCATTTTTTAAGGGAAAAAAAAAAGTCATTTAATTGCTATCTATCAAATAGAGGATGATGCCACATCATTGTATCTTCCCCTTCTATTAATTACTTTCATCTCCTATATTTGTATTTTTTTTTTTTAAGAAAAAGCTTTCCTAACGTCTAATTCTGTGTAAATTCATTGGACTCATTCAATTTACATAGGACATCCAAACACCTAGTTATCATAAAGGGAGTTTATTTAGTAATGGAAGTTTATGCATTAAGAACTTTTACTATTTTCCCAAGAGAAAGTCTAGATTTATCCATGAATTTCTATTCAAATTTCGATTTAATAGTCCTGCACTGTGGTTAGTTGATGCACCATATTACATTTTTTTAGTTTACCCTTTTTGGGGTTAAACCTTCAGATCAATAGCCACAAGTCTGTTATATCTTACCATGGTGTCCTCTCTTCTCTAACCTTGTATGTTGATATTGTTACAAATCAAGGTGCAGCTAATGGTTTTGCTTCACTTTAATTTATTTAACTGAAATTCATGTATAAGTTATTTTATTTACTTGAGTTCCAATGTTTAATGGAGTTCCTTTCTTTAACTGTATTTATTATGCTGCTGTCAAAGGACTGGTACCGTGTCCAGGGATCATACAAAGCCAATGATGTTCACTGGGCATTGCAAACAAAGGCTATTCTTGATCGAGTGCGGCTAGCACTCGCTGATAGGTCTTACTATTACCAGGATAAGATTCAGCCTAGTGTCAAATATCTTGGTGATTTGCTCACTGTGGAGAAATGGGCAGTAAGTTATTCAACTTGATAATTTATAACAAAAGTCGAGTGATATTGAAATCTCTATTTCGTGTTTATACGAAGTTTTCTTATTGAATAATCGGATTTTATAACTTTCTTTCTGTTATTAGATTGATAATTTTACAGAGGAGTTGATAAGGTCAGGATCAGCAGCTGGTCTGTCTACTCTCGTTAACCATTTGGATCCCATTCTTCGGAAAGTTGCAAATTTAGGCTGGTAAGATTTATTTGAACCAGCCTACTGTGTACAGTAATGAGCCTTGGGGTTGACCCAGCCTCATTTGCAATTCTTTATGTTTAATTTGAGTTTATTTTTTTTATGCTAGCTTAGTAAGACTTCATTGATTTATTCATAGAAGCAGTGAGCCTTGGAGTTGACCCAGCCTCATTTGTAATTCTTTATGTTTAATTTGAGTTTATTGTTTTTATGCCAGCTTAGTAAGACTTCATTGCTTTATTCATAGAACATTGATTCAAATTTCATGATTTATTCTGCCATTTTATAGGTTTGTACTAAAGTTCATTTCTATCAGTTGGCAGGTTATCAGCCCAGTGGAAGTATGCGGTTTTGTAATTTCTGTTAGTGAGTTAATTACTATTCAGGACAAAGTCTTTAAGAGGCCGACAGTTATTATTGCGAATAAAGTAAGCGGAGAGGAGGAAATTCCTAATGGGGTTGTTGCTGTGTTGACGCCTGATATGCCAGATGTTTTGTCTCATGTTTCTATTAGAGCAAGGAATAGTAAGGTATGATACATAATTACATATGCATCACTTTTTGCACCTTTTAATTTTAATTGCCAACAAATAAAATATGAGATGAAGAACGAGTGATGCAGGACCTTTAAAAAATCAATCACTATAATGAAGAAAAGGGTTAGGGTTTGCTTTGGACAGGTTTAATGGTAGGTATGGATTTGTACAAAATATTTTTGGGACTACAATTAGGGTTTCCTTGGTTTTATTAGATGCTTTAATATGTGGGTTTGTTTGAAACAGCAAAAAACGTATAGTGGTAGATAAATTAATTGGAAGGAAGAAGAAAGGAAGATGGAGAGAAAAGGAGGAAGGAAGAGAGATATCTAGGCAATCATGGCATCCAAAACTAAGCTTTAAAGCTGCAATTCTCTATTAAAATTTTCTGACTTTGGAATAATAGACTTATAGACTATGGCAACCCTTTGTTATGGCTAAAAATCCCCACAAGAGATTAATTCCAGCCCTTGAATCAAACTATGTCATTCATCAATTAAAGCCTAAATAATGAAGTTGAGAAAGCCAAAACCAGTCGTTGCTACAGTAGCATGAATAGTAATGCGCTGCAGTAAGGTGAACAATAGCGTGAATTGTGCCCCCTGTTGTGACTTGCTACAGTGCCACTATAGTTTTCACTACACTAAATACTCCTAAAATTAGCCTATTTTCAAGAAACTAATAATATTGATTACCTAGCTAATAATTAATAATTAAACTAGTTAAGTATATCCTATATAGATATTAATAATTCAAAGACAAAGAATAACGTGAAAAACCCAATTTGTTCCTTTCTTGTTAACGTCCTTTGCATCCACTAGTCTAACCATGAATTTAGTTTGTCACTTGAATAGAAGAGAAAGGAAGTGAAGGCTAACCATTTTCTTTAGTTTGTTTATGCTGGAAAGGAAGCAAAGAGAAGGCTGGGCCCCGTCCATTCCGTTTTGTAAAGTATTTGTACAACCCC
>JAESVK010000050.1:1307176-1377126 GCA_017140935.1 Hamamelis virginiana | reverse complement strand
CTCTTAATTGCCTCACCAGTGAGGTGAAAGTTTTGGTGGGTCCAGAGAGAGTGTTTCCTTTCTAATCACCCCGTTTCTCTTCTTTCTCTCCTCACTAATGAACCAAATGGAGGAAGTTGAGCTAGTTGTAATTGTAATGTGTTCCCTCCTCGTCTCTTCATTTATTTCCTACCAACTGAGTATACATGCACAGAAAGAAAACCAGTACATGACACCTAATTATAGTAGCATGATGCAGATCTGCTTTGCCACATGCTTTGATCCAAATATTCTTAGGGATCTCAAGCTGAAGGAAGGGAAAGCAATATCAATAGGATTGAAATCAACAAATTTGATAATAAGGTAGGTCACTTGCCCACTTACTTGATAGGCATATTTAGTATTCTTAATAAATCTACTCTTTCTTGTTTACGTGCAGTAACATCAGTAGCTCTGATTTATCTCTCAATCCCTCTGTTTCTATCTCCATTCCTCGAGGATTCACCTTCAAGAAGAAGACTTTCTGTGGTAAATATGCTGTTTCGGGCGAGGAGTTCACTAGTGAGATGGTACGATCATGGTGATTACTTTAATTATTGCTATTTACTCTGTGTGTGCTCTTCTTGCAGACAATCATTACCTACTTGATCAATCTTGTAACCTATTATGCCCTTCTTTAATTGTTCACTGATGAAAAGTATTCACTTTGACTTCTGTTTAATCGATCAAACATCATGAAAATGTGCTTGTATTTGCTGCCATTGTGGAGGGGCGATATTCCCGCTTCTTGATTGTTGTGAGTTTTTGTTGTATTCATTTGCATCCAAAGCTCACAGTCCGGTGGTTCAATAGAATATTTTTGTGTTTCATAATTTTCAATTAATAAGTAATTTGCTATGGACTTGGTAACTAAAAAGTTTTAATGGAAGCCTGAAATAGTGAAACCAAGAAATATTCATGTAAATCTCATGAACTTCTATCATATAGGTTGGTGCAAAATCTTACAATATTCAATTTTTAAGAGGAAGGGTGCCATCGTGGATTAAGATTCCAATGTCAGTTGCCCTGCCATTTGGAGTCTTTGAGACTGTTCTATCTGAAGCAATAAACAAGGTAACTTTTATCTTTTCTAAGGAAATGAGGGCTAGTCTTTGTGACCCTTTGGTCTTTTTACACGATTAATATTGCTTGTGCGCACAACATATGTAAGTTCAATTATCTGTGACTATGAGTAAGTTCTTTTTGAGTTCCAAATGTATCTTTCTTATTTTGTGCCCATATGAAGATGAATTGGATGAGCATCTTTACAATTCTATTTGTGAAATATTTGATATTAGTCTCATCCATTCGGTGCTTTTGTGATAGTTTCCTGTCCTTATAGGCAAAATTTGTCCTAAAAATGGTATTATCATGAATTTAAAACCAACTTAAGTAGTTGGAATTAAGGTTTTGTTGAGCTACATCCAACTTTAATATGTTGCTACCTTCAGGTCCATCTTTGAAATTCAAATTGAATGAGGTTCAACTCTAGCTGTTGTATAAACTTGGTCTCTTGTTCCTTGCTTCTCATGTCTTGTTACTCTTGTAGCCACTGAATGGGGATGTTAAGTTGAATTGTAATATATGTTCCTTAACCTGGGCCTTCCACGTACTTGTGTCCCTGTTCCAGGCAAAATTAGCCAATGGAATTATTTGTTTTTTTATTAAGAAGAAAGGCAGGCCTTACGTTTAGCTCTTTTTCCCAGGTCAAATGTCACTCTGGGCCTATAACATAATGAAAATCATAATGACCTTCAGAAATTTTCATTACATGATCTATTGATAAAAAAGAGGTCAATGGAGGCTTTCCCACTCCATTATGAAGATCAGGGATAATGAATTTGAGTGTGGAGTAGTTCTTTCCTGTCATGAGGTTCATCAACAATAACAATAAGATCAAATTTATATTTGTATATTACTTTTTTCAATGTTCCTCTGAAGTCAATTCACAATGTATGTCATTATAGCACGTCTGACATGAATGGTAACATGATGGGAAAATTTAGAAATAAGTGTGTGCTACATGATCCCTTGTCTTATGAGATTAGGTTTCATCAATGTAGTAGAACATAGGAAGATATAGAGGAAAGAAGAAATGGCAGAAGGAGGTGAAATGAAGTATACTGTGTCATTCTTTCTCAGATGTGGATGACTGCGTAATACAAAATTTTTAAAAATGTATGATTTTGATTTTGGTCAACCACTTATGGACCCCAATTTATTAACCAATTGGTGATAAAACCGACTTTCATTCACTTGTGATGCTTTGATATATTTTGATTTAGCAGTGAATATAATTGCCGTTACTTACCCAAAATTAATAAGAAGAGATCAACATTGGGTTCATTGGATGGAGTCACAAATTTTCTTTTTTTATTTAAGTTCAAATTGAACTTTTAATTTATATTGTTTTTCTTATTTATATGGCACTCACCAACAAGCTATTGCTCATTTTGTATATTGAGAGCTTTCAAGTGAACTTAGGATAAGAGGGTGGGAGTTCAAGCTATTTGAGGTAGAATCAGGTTAGGTTTGTTTCAAGTCGTAATCTTCTGAAGTTTGTTTATACATCAATAAATTCTATACGATACTTATTCTGAAATTTTTGCAAATCTTTGAACTGATAAAAAAAATACCCATGCTGGAGGCTCATGTAATCTTGGATTTTGAGGTCAATATCTATATGGTCATGGCACTGGAGCCATATCTATTTGTATCTTTGATTTCAAAGTAAAGGAATGTGTAATCTCAGTACCCCATTTCTTCTAAATATTTAATTAATTTCTCATATTAGAATATTGCCTCTGGTGGATATGCCATCAGAACCACATCTAGATGTGGTTTTAATTTGTGCTTTTATCTTTTTTATTTGCATTGAGATTTATATCTACGGATGTTTATATGTTGGTGGGCACCAAAACTGTTACGCACTGCATGTTTCCATCTTTGAAGATAGTTGGTATTGAATATTGATACTCCATCCTTTTTGCAGGACCTAGCAGACAAAATTTCTTGTTTTTATAAACTTGTACACAGTGGTGACCTTTCAAAACTTCAAGTCATACAAGAAACTGTTCAAGAAATGAAAGCTCCTTTTCATTTGGTAATTTATATGATAATCAACTTTTGTATGACTTTTTGTATTGTCAACGTATTGAATATGCATATTTTATGCTTATCTACTGTTGTTCATTCGCTTGCTAACTATGGTAATCCATACGAAGTATTAGCATGTAAATTTATAATGATACTTCTTTCTTGAAATAATGAAATCTAATTGTTGAGTTGTAAATCTACATCATAATAAAATGTAAATCGTACAAGTGATTTTGGGTGAGGAAGAGTTGGCATTATTCTTGTTGTTCCTTTTTTGCCTCTGCTTGCTGGACTTGATCACATGGTTTAACCGTGTAGACATCAATGAATTGGGCAATAGCTCAAGCCCAGCAAGGCAATGTTTTTCATTATCTTGAATATTAGTTGCTTCAAATTGCATTCGAGTGAGTATGCATTCTTCTATAATGTCCTCCTTATTTGTAAGTTTTGTTGAGATTTTGTCTTGCTGTGCTTTTCTCTTCTTAACATCCATTGCTTCGGATGATTCTTATGTCTTTTTACAAACTTTAAGCTCAATAAGGCCAAGTTTCACCAACTTTAAATGTGATACAAAATAAGGCAAAGTTTAAAGTTCAGTATTGGGGGATATTGTAGAAGAATGAAATCCACTCTGTCCCACATCGCCTAAATGAAAGGCTTGCTATAGCTTCATATACCTGTATTGGGCCCTCCACCTACAAGCTTAGGCTTTTAGGTTGGAAACTTAACAGATATTGCTGGCTGGTTATGCTGGTATGCATTATTGTCGGACACACAAACTGACATTGACTATTCTTTTACAAATTCGAAAAAAAAAAAAAAAAAAAATGAAATCGAGGAAACTTTATAGTTTTAGTGACACTAAAACTCTAAAGCAACTGTGTTTTGTGGTTCTTACCCTTTACCAAAAATAAAAATCGAGGCAACTTATTTCTATGTAGTGTGCCTGTTTCACATCTACAAAAACCTTCTTTTCCCATCTCTCTCTTTGCTCCCTGTAAAAGTGCTAATCACATGATGAGTTGCCTCAAATACATCATCATCCATCATAATATCATGTCACTAAATCATTGCCTTGTGGTGTGGAAGCTCTTGTGGACATCTTGGTCTCTCCTCTGTATCTCATTCATATCCCCTCTTGTGTTTTGATGAGGGTGGATGATCTTAACTTCTCTCCCAGCATGACCTCTCTCTCTCTCTCATGCTAGCAATATAAAATGCACCTGAATAATCTCCCACTGGACACTTTACACAAAATTCGTGCTGTGGGCTGGGTGTTTATTTGAACAACTAACACCACCTAACATCACTTGTCAGCAACACCATGTAGTGCTGCCAAGTTATCTTAATCCAATATTCATGGCACCGTATAAAACGAATTAACATAATTGGAACTTTGAGAGGATTAAAAAACTAGAAGAGAAATTAATACAAACTCAACTAAACCCTCGAATGGTTTTTGTTAGACTTGGGATTTATAACGGAGTGTTGATATAGGTTCGGCCTAATGACAATGAATTGTCCAATTTTAGCTCCCAGTCAAACCTTACACAATCTAGTGTTCTGGTTAGGATTTGAAATGAAATTGTGACTTGGTTTGAACTCTAAAACTATAGTTAAGGATAAACTTCGGTGGAGTTGACCCAGCAACAATAAATAAATAAATATTACAGTATCTGATTACCAGGAATTAGCTATCTAATTACTAATAAGTTTTCTTGGAAAGAACCGAAATCATTCCTTTCCTTTACGATGATTCAAAAAAAATTCAGAAATTTAATTTTTATTGCAATAAAAATTACAAGAATCACACTCAATTTTTCTTTAAATCTCAAAAGACTTACATGTTCTGACATACACATATACAGCATGTTACCAATAAACAATTTTCTTTCATTTCAAACTTTCATTATTTCTGGTTTTGAACTTTGGTAGACCTATGAACTTAAGAGCAAAATGAGAAGCTCAAGAATACTCTGGCCTGGTGATGAAGGCGATGGGAGGTGGAATCATGCTTGGCAATCAATAAAGAAGGTATTAGTGTTCAAAAGACTCCCACTGTTTTCAGTTGATAATGCATCAACCTTGCTCTGTATTAATCTGTAGGATATGTCTTGTTTTTGTTATTTCAACTCTTTTTATGCAAGATACTTTTATAGAGAACTTTAATTTGTTTAACTCATTCTCATTAGTTATTATTATCAATTTTATATAATTTTCCTTTAGTTACATGAAAGGTATGAAATCAAATGAGAAATGCTTTAGGTGATATTGTTTTCTCTTAAACTGGTAATGCATTCAGAAACTGTAGAAGAATGAAATCCACTCTGTCCCACATCGCCTAAATGAAAGGCTTGCTATAGCTTTATATACCTGTATTGGGCCCTCCACCTAGAAGCTTAGGCTTTTAGGTTGGAAACTTAACAGAAACCAAGTATAATCTAAGAAGAGGTGTACTATATAGATATTTAGTTAAAAAATATTTCTTTTACTGACACAGATATAATATATAGGGTAGTTTAAGAGTAAGTTGTAGCGATTGAGCTTATCAAAGAAGTTGTAGCTGTAAGAGAAATTGATTCTTATAAAATGGCAGTGACCAAATGTAACCAATGTGTATTAGGATGCCATGTGAATTTTAGTGGTGAGTTCCTATCTTTTCATATATATATGTGTGTGTGTGTGCATATCCCGTGGACTTAGATTTCTAGGAAAATGCATAATTCTTGAGATGCCCCATCCCAATGCATAGCTAAATTGGAAGGGAAGATCAACCATGGAATTGTGACCCCACCCATTCCTATACATAGAATTTAAATTCTTTCGAACTAACAACAACGCTGATAGTTGTGGTGGACTAGACAGCCTCAGGTTTGTTCAATGCTTTAGCAGATCTGTAGTAATTTGATTGTGGCATTGGAATCATTTAGGGGAGATGTATTGAGTGTTAGAACTGGCCAGGACAAAGTCTTAAATTCCACAAGCCCCAAAAGTAGAATATTGGTGAAGGAATTGAATATCATGGAATGAATACGGTATTGCGGATAGAGTTGTTATCTACTGTGTACATATATTTTTGTGCTGAAAGCACAGCAGTAATGGTATTTCCTGCTACTATATCCATTATAAGCATCAAATGGAAGCTCAGTGTAAATGGTCTATTATCTTATTTTGCCAGCAATAATGGGCTGCCAGTTTGCCACTTAATGCAAAAAGAAAATTAATAAAAACAAGGTGCTTTTAAAATTAAAAAGCATGCACATTACTAGCACATTGACTGCTTATAAATTACAATTGATTGTCGTTCCACAACTTGTGTCCAGTTGTTGTCAATATTCAAAGTTTGTGATACCATAAAAGCCTTTCCTTAGCTTCTTGGTGCACTTTGTGTTGCCTGAAGGCTAAATAAAGAGAACTGTGGATGTGGCAATTTTCTAATTAAGACCATCTATTTTCTTATTCATTCAGGTTTGGGCTTCAAAGTGGAACGAAAGAGCATATATTAGTTGTAGGAAAGCTAATATGGCCCATGATAACATTTGCATGGCTGTTTTGATTCAAGAAATCATTTGTGCTGATTATGCTTTTGTGATCCACACAAAGAATCCCTTATCAGGTGACTCTTCAGAGATATATACAGAGGTAAGTCCTTCCCTGTTGTGTTCCAACTCAGTCGAATGGCATATATTTTATCCTTCCTTTTGGTGTAAATACAGATTGTGAAGGGTTTGGGAGAGACGTTGGTGGGCACCTATCCTGGACGAGCCATGAGCTTCATTACCAAAAAAACCAATCTTAAATCTCCTATTGTAAGGCTGGCTGTCTTTATATACCTTTGAACGGCTTTAATTTCAAAAATGCCAGCTTAATACAGACACACACACACACAGTGTACATGCATGTTTTTTACTTGAAATCTGATTCTTTCAGGTTATTGGTTATCCAAGCAAGCAAATAGGATTATACTGTAAGCAATCCATTATATTCAGATCAGACTCCAACGGTGAGGACCTGGAAGGATATGCTGGTGCTGGGCTATATGACAGGTATGTTGAACATGAAACTTTAAATGTCTACACAAACCAGGAAAGCATATTTGCGCTGAATAGATCTATGTAATTTTAGTAGTAAGGTGTACATATCAAAAGAAATACTTTACCATCTGCCTTCAGATTTCCTGGACTAGGATGTGCAAGCGTCAAAGAATCACCTACTCAAAATTGGCATGATATAGTGGTTCTAGCCATCCAATCTGCTGTGTTTTCGAAATGGCCGGTCCTAAAAATTTATGTAATGCTTGGGATATCATCACATTCATATTTGACCTGAGTCCTTCTAGGTGGGAACCATTCAATATTAGCACCCCATTTGTTTATGTGAATGACTCACAACATTTATTTCTGTCAGGCACAGATCCTTAGCAGTTGTGTTCTCTACCGTCTGTGGTTGTAGCGGTCAGACAGCTGCATTATGATACAAAGAGACAATTAGTGTACAGGATGCATGGCCATTTTAGCGTTATTTTCCTTTTGATGACTGTCTAATGTGCCCCTTAACTTATTCCAGTGTGCTCATGGACGAAGCGGAGGAAGTCGTATTGGATTACTCTAGTGATCCGCTAATAATTGACAAAGCTTTTCAAGTCTCACTCTTGTCAAAAATTGCTGAGGCAGGAAAAATCATAGAAGGGCTCTATGGTTGTGCCCAGGACATTGAAGGAGTAGTGAAAGATGGAGAAGTGTATGTAGTCCAAGCAAGGCCACAAATCTAGTAGTAAGTGTACTTCAAATCATACGGAGTAATTCAGGTTTTACCCTTTGTTCCTGTCAATCAATCTCCATGTCCTGATATGAGTGGTCAGGATTAGAATCAATCAGTACAGTGATATGAAGTAGTTACAACATTTGCGAACAAATTTTGTGATACCCTTTTATTTTTAGTTTTTTGGGCTGCTTTTGCAACATTTTGAATTGTTGCAAATAATTTTTTTTTTTTTTTTTTTTTTTTTTTTTTTGAACTGGAATTCAGTAAGAGAAACTATTACAACAAATAATTTCAGTACTTTTATAGTACCTAATTTGTTTCTTGGGAAAATATTTAAAAAAATAAATAAAGCCCTTAAAAATTTCTCCAATCCAAAAAACCCTAGAAAATACTTTGCTGTCAAACACACCCAAAAAAATATAAATAAAAAAATAAAATGTGAAATATTTTATATTGGGGGTGTTGGGACATAAGTTATTTAACCATGATATAGAATAGAAAGTTATGAACAGTTGTAGCGTGTTGAGACAATTATACTTTTTATTTCATGCTTTTTTATGTTTCTATCTATGTATTTTTGGCCTGAATTTTTCTTATGGGAAAATACTTATCTTCCCGTTAGATTTTCCGTTCCCGTCTTATGTGGCTAAATGATGTGGATGCCACATCATGTTTATATTAGATAGTTTATTCATGTTAATATTAGATATTCTATATTTGTTACACTGAGAGAGAAGAGAAAGATAGAGATAGAAAGAGAGACGCGAAGGGAGAGAGAGAGAGAAACGCTGCGGTAGGGAGGTCACCGGAGCGATGCCGACGTGCATATTGTCGGAGAAGGGAGAGATGGAGTGCAGTGTAGATAAAAAACGTGTTGCAGATTGGAAACGAGTTGCAGTGCAGATCGATTAACACGATCGATAAAGTTTTAATGCCGAAGGAGCTGTTCAATGCGACTGAGGCACCTACGCCGGCTCCAGCTCCGGCAACGACTGCTGATTCTCCAAAAGGCTAAGAAGAACGCATCGTCACCGGTAGCTGATTCGCTGGCCGATTCTCCCAGCGAAGACGATCTGGCGGGTCATAATAATGAGAGCATCAGATTTAATTGTGTGAGATTTGTTGCTGTGGTTTTGAGTTTGTGGCTAGGATTTAACGATGGGAGATTTGTTCCTTCTCGAAGGTCGATTCAGCAGCTTTAGTGACCTCGATGACCAGTGACCTCCATGCCCACCATTGTTGCTTCTGCTACTTCTTATTTCGCCTGAGCCATTGATCGCCGGAGCTGGGTAGTTGCATGCCGGAGCCACTAACAGAAATGACCTCGGTAACAGTAACTCTGCTCTCTCTTTCTCTCTCTCCCTCTCCTCTGCTTCTTTATCCTCCTCCTCCTCCTCCTCTTTATCTTCCTCCGCCTAAGCCATTAATTTCTTCTAATGATGATATTTGAGGTCTGGTGCATCGTCAGGATCTTGACACGTCCGATGTGACCCATCAGATGATGGGTGAGTATGTTGTCGTGGCAATATCTGGGATGGGATTTTATTTTACTGTCCTATTAAAAACACACAATCCCTCCCCCTCCCCTCTCTCTCTCTCTCCTTGTTTTTACTGTGCTCATACCAAAAAAGACAATAGAAACATTTTTTTTTCTTTATACTATGCTCAGAAAAAAATTAAATAGTGTTAATAATAAAAAAAAAAACACTGTAAAAATCCAAGTTTTTACTGTAGTTTCAAAGATAGTGAAAACCCAAAAAAATTACTTTCACTGTACTGTAATATTTTAAGGGTTTTATACTAATAGTACCCTAGTATAAGATGCTTATACTAATAGGTCCCTAAGTTTTTAGTGATACATGACCATGCAGTTTTAGTGCATAAAAAGACTCAATTGTCCATATGTGAATTTATTCTACATTTGGAGGTTACCAAATTAATTTTTAAACATCCATATCTAAATTCCTAAAATCTTGCTCCTATTTCAACAATTTTGAAATTTCAAATTTTGATATTGCTATCCATGCAAGATTTTTGATAGCAAAATCATTTAAAAAAAGAAATAAACATATTTAGCTTTGATTATATACAAAAATTTACATAAATGAAAATATACAAAAAATCATTGAGTCAAGTTTCATAACTCTATTTTTTGATGCATACTGGATTTAAACATACATAAACATATACGACCATAACCATGATGTCCATGCAAATTTCAAACCAAATAGCCATATATGTTTAAAAACTCCAAAACAAGCACAGAGATATCTATTTAAAACCAAACAACCATGTCAAAAAATCTCAAAATAAGTGCAGAGACATATGACTCATAGTATAAAAAAATCACAACTTTTTTGTAAATTAAAATCGGAGATGCATGACTCATAATTCATAAATGTTTGACAATATAGAGTGAAGTTTTACATAGATTCATGACTCTCTGTAAATATTGAAACCATAATTATATGCAAAATAGCAAACACCACAATATGTGGAGATATATGACTCATATTATAAAAAAAATTCCAAAATAAGTGCAAACAACCATGTTAAAAAATCCCAAAATAAGTGTAGAGACATATGACTCATAGTATAAAAAATTCATAATTTTTTTGTAAATAAAATCAAAGATACATGACTCATAAATGTTTGAAAATATAGAGTGAAGTTATACAGAGATTCATGCCTCTCTGTAAATCTTGAGACCACAATTACATGCAAAATAGCAAACACCACAACATGTGAAGTATTTATAATTATCATTATACAACAAATCAAGTCTAAGAGTCAGGAAATCTCACCTATGTATTTGTGTACAGGTATACATATATCCTTAATCTATTATACGAATTAAACGTTGAAAAATATAATTTTCAGATTTATAGAGATACAAGTATCTTTGTAAATATTGATATTTGCAGAAACTTTAAGAGAGTTGCGAAAGAGAACTAGACTATAGTAGCGGAGAGTCTTCTATGAGAAATTGGCAAGATCAAAGTGAGTAGTGGGTTCTGGCTTCACTTTTCCTCTTTATAGAGAATGTTGGGAATGATGGAAAGCCAGAAGATGTTCTAAACCCAAAAAAGAAACCGCTGGAGAAGATAATGCCACATCTTTTCATTGATGATAAGGGTGTGGCCACATTCAATGGTGTGGCCACATTCATGACAACCAGTGGGCCGTGCAGATCTTTCATTCCCATTGCCAGCATCAAATGATGATATGGGATGGATGATCTGTGTGCTTGGTTGTTACTAATGTAGCTCACCGTTCCCAGTTTTGACTTTTGAGCTCTACATATAGCTCACCCTTATCATGTGTATCTGCTCCTAGTTTCTCCATGAATATAGAGAATGATATCTTTAAAATTCAAATTTAAAAAACATTCCAATAATATTGGATTGTAGTTACAATCTTTATAAAATTAGTCAACTTTATCTCTAAATGCAAGATGGTAGCTGAATATATGGAAATGATATATTTGACAATCGATCAATATTAATTAAAATTAATTTTAATCTAGAGGGACCTAACGATATAGCATCTTATGCTTTAGACTTTTTGATAAATAAGATCGTATTTATGGTCTTTCTGATCATTTTCTCATGTTTTAACTGTGTTGGGAGTTTTTCACTTTGTTGGGATATTTTCACTGTGCTAGGGATAGTCTGGTCATTTAAAACAAATTCTTTTTTTTTTTTCATGTTGCTAACATGGTAGAAGGACATGTCAGACGGGAATTAAATACGGTAAAGATGTCAGGGATCAGTAGCATTACTCTTTTTAAAAAAAACTAAAAGTCCTCTCAACAAATTTTTCTTCCCAAAAGTCCTTTTGGCATGAATTGGACAAAAATACCCCTCGTTCCTAACAACTTTCAATGCCACCTACACCCCCAACCTCGGGTTCACTACTTCACACCCGGAGTTCACTATGCCGGAACCCTGAATTCCTACGTCAAAAAACACAGGTCACTACGCAGGAAAACGCATGTTGCTACGCAAGAAAATACAGGTCACTACGCCCAAAAAAAAAAAAATCTTTCTTTTTTCTACATTTTCCAAGCAACCAAACAAAAAATTAATAAAAAAGAACTTTTTGTAGTCGAAACTTGTGGGCGTGAGCAGGAGCTAGTGCCAGCGCAAATATATACACCATAAAAAATCTTCTCGTTTTCACATTTAAAACCCTATATATATATATATATATATATATATATATATATATATATATATATAGAGAGAGAGAGAGAGGGGGAGTTATTGAAAACTTGATGCAAGAGCACCGTTCCAGCGACGCGAAGAAGGTCGAGGCCACACATCTGCTGGATCCATGACCGACGACCAGCCTCACCGCCGGTGATCGATCAAGTTCGCTAAGACCACCGTACATCGAGGCAACCCACTGTATCGCCGGCAACCCACCAGTGAATCCATATCAAAAATTCATTTCCAGCCATGTTCAATCACAGTGATCATCCACTGTAATTGCCACAACTCCAATATATACCGTCAGAGAGCTTTCAATATTTCCGACGACACTCCGGTGACTGCATAGTGTCTTCAATATTACATTGTAATTGCTCATAATTGCTTGTTGATCGTGTTGCTGCAAATGGTGGATGACCACACAGGTCACTATGCAAAGGAGAAGGCTTCCTCGGCAACATTGCGAAGGAAGAAGACACTGCAAATGGTGGAAGATCGTGTTGCTGCAATTGTTTCAACTCAGGGATGAAGAGGAGAGAAAAAAAAAAAAAAAAAAAAGAATATCAACGTGAGGTGTAAGGTAGAAGGGCAATTTCGTCTAAAATATATATATATTTTTGCTAAAAAAGGACTTTAGGCAATAAAAGTTTTTTAAATAGGACTTTAGGAAGAAAAAAAAGTATAGGTGGACTTTAGCCAATAGATAATTTTGAAATAGGACTTTTGGCCAAATATCCGTTTTCTTTATAGGACTAGCCATTGTTCATGATTTTGGGCATTAATTAATATAGAATGATTAATAGGCTTCAATTAGTTTGACTAGAGGTCTTGATATATTGTTGACCCAAAAAATAAAAAAGTAAGTTGAAGTTAAAATGCTTTTAGAATAAAATAATGATTTCAAAATTACTTAAATTTTGATATTTAAAAAATTATATTCGTCGATTTCCCAACGACGATAGTTTAATTCATCAATTTAACAATTGAAGAGAGGGGATCAATAAGTTAAAGTGTGCGTTCGGATTTGCTGGCGATCAAGCCTTTGAACACTAGGTAGTGAGCAGCCGTGCGATTGGCGACACAAAGGCATAGGTGCAGATCTAAGGGCTGGGATGCAAAATGTGGATCAACGCTGTCGTTTTGGGCTAAACAGCTACTAACGTTAATGGGGTTAACGATACTAATGTGAGAGAGAACCAAAATTTTGGGTTCCTGCCAAACTCTCTCTCCTCCTCCCCCGAAAATTTGACCATTTTCTCTCTCTTAGCGCCCAAAGTACAGTTTCTCTCATCTTGACCCAAATTTATTCTCTTTCTTTCTCCTCACAACCCAAATTTCTTCTTTCTCTCCTTACAACCCAAATATCTTCTCTTTCTCTCATCTGACGACCCGAATTCAGTGTTTCTATTATACACAACCCTATTCTTTTTCTCTTATCATAATCACAACACTTCATTGCAAGATTTTGATCTATATATCTATCTCTTTATTGTCATAGCTGCACATCTCAAGATCTCCATCAATCTCTCTCATCACTGCCATACCAGTAGTCATTCATTTATATTTCTAACACGTGAGCTATTGGTTTATGTTTATTTTTTATCTGTGAAAATACTAATTTTGGTGAGATCTATTTGCAAACGAGGGGGATATTTTGTAAAGTATCTTTATGAGTTCTTAAGAAAGAAAAAAAAATACGTAAGAGAGGTAGGAAAAATAGTGTTTATGAAAAAACACTCATGGTCAATTACAGAGTGTTGGATTGGCTATTGAAGTAGTCAACTATTTATGTGTTGGTTTAGTAAATTATATGTTTATATTTATAATTATAAGTTTATATACATGTGGTTTGCACTTCAATGTGTTCTGAACAATTGACTGTTATACGGATAATGTGTGCATAATGCATATTTTGTTGTAATGTTTTTCCTTTGTGGGGATGATGTGTGCAAACAATTAATGAATTTATCTCATTTTATCAATTTAATTAGTACAGTTGGTTGATTATGGATATTAGTATTGAATAGAATGTTGACAATTGCGAAGAGAATCCCAAAATGGGTATGGAGTTTGATAGTGAAGTAGCAGCATATGATTTTTATAACAACTATGGGGAGGAGGGTTGGATTTAGCATTAGGAGAGGTACTGTTGGTAGAAATAAACAGTCGAAGGAGCTGACATCAAGACTTTTTCATTGTTGTAAACAAGGTGTTCGTGATAAAAGGAGAATGGACCAATTGCCAAACAATCCAAAGGCGGAAACAAGGTGTGGTTGCAATGATCATATGGGTATAAACATAAATAGGGAGAAGGGTAAATTTGAAATCTACACATTAACAGTGGATCATAACCACAAGCTTGTTCCTGTGCAGTACTCCTATATGATGGGGTCACAACGTACGGTTTCTAACTTGCATGCAACACAAATTGAATTGGCCGAAAAGTTCGGAATTCCTCTTAGGTCTACATATGAGTTACTTGGTAGAGAAGCTGGAGGAAGGGAAAGTCTTGATTTCACTAAACAAGATCAGAAGAATTACTTGCGGGGTAGAAGACAGAAGAACTTGGCATTTGGGGAAGCTGGTAGCATATACGAATACTTTAAAAAACAATTAGTCGAAAAATGACTCAATTTACTCCGTTGTCCAATTTGATAGTGAGGAATTAATTACAAATATTTTTTGGGCTGATACAAGGATGATCATGGATTATGGTATATTTGGTGATGTGGTGAGGTTTAATACAACTTGCAAGATAAATAAGGTTCATTGACCGTTTGCTGTTTTTGTTGGGTTTAATCGTCACAGGGAGACTGTAGTGTTTGGTGTGGCATTAATATATGATGAAACTACGGAGTCTTACAAATGGTTGTTTAGGATATTCTTGGAAGCAATGTCTAACCAGTCTCTAAAGACCATTTTAACGGATCAAGACGATGCAATGGCTATTGCTGTCAAAGAAGAGTTTCCATCAACTTTTCATCATCTATGCAAGTGGCATATAATGCACAATGCGCTCAAGCACACGAATAATCTTGGGAATCGCGATTCAAGGCTAGTACTATAAAAAGCAAAATTGCATACCTCATATATAATATTGATTCAGAGGTTGAATTTATCCAAAAGTGGAATAGTATACTTGAAGAACATGATGTTCGTGAGAATAGGTGGCTAAAAATGTTGTTTGATGTGAGGCAAAAGTGAGCACATTGCTTTGTTAGTTATGAATGGCCTGCTGGTTTGAAAAGCACAAAACTGAGTGAAAGTTTTAATGCATACCTGAAAAATTATTTGAAGTCTGACCATGATCTTATGCAATTTTTCATGCACTTCGAGAGGGTTCTATCTAACAAGCGCGAGGCTGAACTGAGTGCAGAATTTAATCTAATCCACAAGTTGCCCAAAATTGACATAAAAATAATAATGGTTGAGCAAGCAGCCTTAATCTATACTCGACAACCGTTTGAGGAATTTCAAGAAAAATATATGAGATCTCTTGAACTGACCACTCATTCTCGTGACTATAATGATGCAAAAAATATGGTGTACAACATTGGTCTCCACTGTGGCCAAATGTTATATATTATGTGACTCAGGATGTTATTAATGATTGGTTGTTTTGCAGTTGTAGGCGGTTTGAAACGAAAAAGATCATATGTAGGCATGCTTTAAAAGTGTTAAGAGATGACATTAACCCTAATGAACTCCCTCGTCAATATATTCTTAAAAGATGGACTCGAGATGCAAAGTCCACTTCAGTTCAAGATAAGCAAGGTCGATCCATTGTTGAGGATGCAAAATTGAAGGAATCAGAGCGGTACAGAAACATTTGTGCATTTTACAAAAAAAAAATGGTCGTTAGAGCTACACAATCTCATAATGCATACCAACATGTTATGGAAAATGAGAGACAACCACTAGATGAGGTAGAAGACATCTTTCTTAAAGACATGGATCAACTCTTGGGCCCTGACAATACTACCACAACACATTCAGTTGGTGTAGCTCCCAATAATGGGGAGGCAAGCACTTTGAATTCAGCTACTCCCAATACTTTGAATTTAACTACTCCCAATAGACAAGCAAAGGGACGTACTAAAGGTGAAAATTGATCTTTTTCAGAGCAAGAAAAAATAGAAATGTGCGATGGAGAATGCAATGTCAAAGGCAGAGAAAGTTGCAAAAAAAGTAAGTTCATCTATTTGTATTTTGGTTTCCCTATAATTAATCATACATAATTCATCCTAAGTTTTATAGAAAATTATGCAAGCGCAAAAGACTCTTCAAAATATTAACAATGATGTATACACTTCTCAGCTACCCAACCCAAGTCAAGCACACGTTTCTTCACAGGTGACAACATTGTTATATATTCAATAAAAGGTGGACTATTTATTTGCACATTTATTAATTACATTAATGTCAGCAAATGCCGTGCTATGTTCCTCAAATGGATAGTGGTGCAAGAGTAGTTTACTTCAATTCTTGCCATATAGAGCCAAGCAGTTTTGATGTTAATCAAATTCTTACCCAAGATGATCCTGGATGGCTACCTGCATTTCAATCCTCACAAGTCATTACTAAACCCCAATCATCGCAGGTATGTTACAAGTTTGTCAAACATTCTCTCTCGCCAAATTGTTAGTTGAAATTGGCATTTTAAATGTTTAAATCGGCACTTTAAACGTTTAAATTAACTTAACTAAATAATAGGTGATGGACTTGAATAAACCGATGCAATGGATCCCAAGTGCACCTTTTGACCTTGATTCGTCATTGTATGTATAAATTAACTAATTGTATTGTTGTGTTATTTTAACTTGCAGGTGACAATTTATCTTGAATGGGACTGATAATGTTAGAGGATTTTTTCATACAGTCAACTTTACGTGAACAATAGTCGACACTGGTCGACACTGGAAATATGGTCATTCATGCAACTTAAATCAGTCAAAGGAAAACTTATCAAATGAAATCCTTCGAAATAATGAAGACTTCCAATTCCTCCCTAAGAAATTTGAAAACAGATGACTCTTATGGGAAAATTTTACACTACTATTCTTACTGTTATTGTTAAAATCACTACGATGAGAAAGAAATAATTAGCCAAACCTTAAACAGAACAATAAGTCAAAACCTTTTCTCCCACAACACATGCAAAAACTCAATATCTCAACCCAGCAAAACGCGTAGCTTCGCTTCCTTCAACCCTCACTATAACATTATACCAAACATCATTAGCCCAAAATACTAAACCAGGCTAGGGATGGCAATTTGCCCCATCCCCGCGGGGATCCGCCCCACCCCGCTGACATGTTATTTTTGAATTTTTTGGGGTACGAGGCAGGGATGGGGTTAAAAATATTTGTCCCACTGGGGTATAGGGCGGGGATAGTTTACAATGGCTCGCCCTGCCTCGCCTATTTATCCCCAACCCATAGGATTCCCCATTCCCTTTTATATAAATTTTATATTTAAAATATATAATTTTATATGATACATAAGTTATTTTATATATTCTATTATATATAATATATAATAGAATATAAATTATTAATGACCTCCTAACTTTTATGTCTCCCCCATCACTTTTAACCATTTTTTAATAATATTGGTTACTTAATTTTCTCCCATCTCGGTAATCTCACAAACAATCTAACATTTTCTAACCATTCTTATATACTTCTTATATAATAAGTCAAGTATTCCTTATTGTGTTGAGTTTGTTAACTCTCTATTTCTTTTCAATTATTGAAGTTTTATCTCTATTCACGATGATAGGAACGATGTTGTTATAAGTTGCACTTTATACAACTATATTGTTTATGTGTAAAGTGACATCCATAGTCTATATTCTATAGGAAAAAATACAAAATTGATTTTGAAAAACTTACCGTTAGATTAGATGCACTTATTATAAATTACATACTTGCCAAAAATCAAAATGATTCAACGATTATTTAAAAAAATAAAAAATAAAAAAACTATCTGGATAAAAATTGTGACATTTTAAAGAATTAAATTATTATAATTTTTCATGAACATTTGTGATAAACCGACCGTTAGATCACTATGATTTTTTGCAAACATGAAATTCATATCAATTGTATTTAATCTAACGATCAATTTATCAAAATCTTTCTTACTATTGGTCCTACGCACACCTCCTTATCCATAGTTTGATATATGATTTATAAAATCAATGGAATATGTATTTTGATAAACTAACGATTGGATTAAATTATATGTGTGTATACGACACATCGTATATACAAAAAATCACATTGATCAAACGATTAATTAAAAACAATCATATTTTTGAGATGAAGTACAAAAAACTATCAAAAATTGTTACAATTTTTTATAATTCATAATTCTTGTTCTGAAAAATTAGCCATTAGATCAATGTGATTTTAGGCATGCATCATGTATATAAGCGAAATATGTCATCCAACAGTTAATTTTCAAAGTATATAATCTAACGCTTGCTTTTTCAAGTGGATCCATTTGATGGAGTCGTTGAAAGATTATTTATTTTAAAAGTATATTACAATCAGGAATCGTTGAAAAATTATTTATTAAATTATATTACAACCAACATGCAATTTAGTGGTTTAGACTCTTAAAATGCAAGATTTTTAATGAAGGTAATGGGTTCGAATCCTCTCAAAAGCACATTTAGTACATTATATTTAAAAATTGTTATTGAAATGGTGGGGCAGCGGGGCAGGGACGGGGACGGAAATAAAATTATATTCCCCGCGAGGGTACGGGACGGGGATGGGAAATAATTTTATAAGCGGGGGACGAGGACGAGGGAATGAAAAACCCGCCCCGCACCATTCTATTGCCATCTCTAAACCAGACAATAAAACATCAACAATAATGATAGCACTGTAATTTACCCATCACATGTGTGCGTAACTGCACATGCATCATAACATTCATTAGAAGTAAAATAAACAAAATTAAATAAGAAATAAGCAAGGAGCTATACCCTAATACCTATTGTAAATTCATTCTCTCACTGATGAAAGTATTCAAAACCATGAAATCAGTAAATAAGAATGATGATGAAAAAAGCAAACAAAAAAAAAATAGCCAACGAACACGGATATAACATTCTATTTCTGATCACTACCTCTCGCTGGCGGTACAACGCTACGTCGGAGCTACGAGGCGCATAAGAGCATTAAGATAAAGGGAATTTCCGAACAACCAATGTGTTGAGAAAGAGAGGGTGAGAGAGAGAGAGAGAGAGAGAGAGAGAGCGTGTTTACCTCTACGTCGGACCTACACAGAGAATTGAAGAAAGAGAGATGGGATGAGAAAGAAAGAGAAAATCTAACTCTCTATAAAATTGAGATTACATAAAAAAATGAAGAATGGGCACTCACTGCGCATGGAAATAGAGGGCTCGAAATTACCGGTGGTACAATGCTACGCCGGAGCAACGAGGCACAGAGGAGCACCGATATATAAAGAAAAGACGGAGAGAACAAACACATGTGAGAGAGAGAGAGAGAGAGAGAGAGAGAGAGGGATTAGGGTTATGTGTAAGATATCGTGAAAGAGGAGAACAAATAAATGGGAGAGACAGAGAGAGAGAGTGTATGTGTGTGTTTAGGGTTCTGTGTAAGAGATCGTGAAAGAGAATAGAAGACAGCACCTGCTTTGCTCTGCAAAACGTGATGTGCTAAGAAATCGATGGCAGTCGAAATGGCCAAAAGACGAGCCAAGTCAAAAAACTATTCTCATCACGAGAGAAAAAGGGGAAGCCAACATTTAAGTTTCCGATCAAACGCCGGCAAAAGCAAATTACCAAATTATCGAAAAAAAATCAAACCAGCCAAGCAAACAAATTGCTCCCACCCAGGGGCAAAACAGGAAAGAAATTGTCCATGAAAACACCGCAGGCAGATTCCCAAGCCCATTTTTATATGCAAAGACGATACTACCCTCACTTTTCATGCTTCAGTTACAAATATTATATGGTTCTTTGAGTATTTTGTCAGAGCAAAAGAAGCTTGCAGCGTTCACACAAGGCCAAAACGAAATCCGCCTGCATTCACACTGGGCAATAAACAAATTTACCAAAAGCCCAAGCAACCAAACACCAACTAAGGCAAAATGATAGGGACAGGAACATAATCACACATCAATGTCGAACAAAAGACATATTCCCAAGTGATACCCAAGCCTCTTATTAGATATAGATATAGGATGTAACTATTTTACACTACCTAACAAGTAACCAAAGCAGAGAGAATAACATGTGTGCCGCCACTTCTAGGTTTAACCTAACTGTCACTATATAGGGTCAACACCCCACCCCACCCCACACCACAAAAAAAAAAAAAAAAAGTCATAATCCAGTTACCTTGGGTTAAGATATTTTTTAAATAATTTATATAAAACCTTCTTACAGTCCATCTAAACTTCAAACTCAAATATATCTAACTCTTTGAGTTATAGGTTTAATTCTCAAAATTCTCTTAAATTTTAAAATTGAATAAATGACTCTTAATTTGAAGTATAAATTCCGTTAGCAAAATCTAGTAAACTTCATAAAAGGAGATAATGGACTATTTGATCAATTTTAAAATTCAGTGTGATTTTTTTTTTAACCCAACTTATTATTCAATGGGATTACTTGTTTGATTTTAAAATTTATAGAATTTTATAAAACTAATCGATAATTTTAAAAAATTACGTATAATTTACCCTTTGTAGACCCATCACTCATGTCAAAGAACTTTAATTTTAAATTGGGTGATTCTATTTGTACTCCAAAAACAACTCTCCACCCCAACTTTTTTTTACCCCCACCATTAAAATTTTAATTTTAATTTTAATTTTTCTCTCTCCCCTACTGGATCTTTATGAGTCTTTTTACTTTCAAAAAGATCTCATGGAAACATGACATATAGTAGCTTCATGCCACCATAGAATCAAAACTCATCTCTTCCACTTCCCTGTAAATCCAAATAATTGCTCTCTCCTTTTGTTTTTCCTGTTTTTTAAGACACATATATATACACATGCATATTCTCTCCCCAAAAGCAGGACAACTTATAGAAACTTCATGCAACCATAAGAATCAAATCACATCTCTCTCTCTCTCTCGACTTTGTCTCCCCACTCTCTCTCTATTACATGGCCACTGGAGCCATGAAACCCAAGACTAGCTCACCTACACAACAACCACCACCACCACCACCACCCAACAATTTGCAATGGTTACGGAAGAAAAGCAACTCCTCAAGTCCACCGCCGTCCCCTTGTCGTCACTGTAACCTTTCCCGTTGGTGCCGTTGGCGACTCCGCTCTGAACCCTATTCTATGCCCCGTAAAGACAAAGAAAGACCAAGCAGAGAGAGAGAGAAATTAAAATTAAAATTTTATTTGTGTGAAAAGAAAAGGACAATTTCCATGAATAATCCTAAATTTCCAAAATATTACATCTACGAACCCGATCCAAAATATATTATGGATACACATCTATTACTATTTTTTTGGACAAAATTACCCTTAAAATTGAAGTTTGACCAATTTGTACAGAATCCCCAATTTTATGTATAATTCCCAAAAATAAACATAATTCTCAATCCCCAATTTATCTAATAATCACCAATATTGTTAAGAATCTCCAATCCACTTTATGTCACGTCAACATTTAGTATTGGTCATTCAATGTCTCCCGATTTTTTGTACAGGATCCCCAATTTTATGTATAATCCCAAAAAATAAACAAAATCTCCAATCCCCAATTTATCTAATAATTATCAATATTGTTAAGAATCCCCAATCCACTTTATGTCACATCAGCATTTAATGTTGGTCATTCAATGTCTCCCCGAATTTTTTGTACAGAATCCCCAATTTTATGTATAATTTCCAAAAATAAACAAAATCCACAATCTCCAATTTATCTAATAATCACCAATATTGTTAAGAATTCTCGATCCACTTTATGTCATGTCAACATCATGCATATCATTCATTTAGTTTGTGCTTTCCAAAAACATCAAATCAATCAAATCTTGTCTACTCTATTGGGTATTCTTAGTAATATTGGGGATTGATGATTATTTGTAATTCTATTGATCCTTTGTACTATTAGAGATTGAGGATTATACACAAAATTGGGGATTATGTTGATTATTAGTGACTCTTCAATTTTTTTTAATTCATCCGTACAAAAATTTTAACAATTTCAATGATCAAATTGTAAATACTCATATGAGTGAAGGGTATTTATGTCCTAAAAAAATATCTGCGTAATTTGTTTTGGATCGGGCTCGTAACAGTAATATTTTGGAAACTTAAGATTATTCATGGAAATTGCCCAAAAGAAAATGGGAGTGGAAAGTCATTCTTGGTTTGCAAATAGAATCACCCTTTTAAATAAGGCACATAAATGTCCCATGATTTGAAAATACCATCACACCCGATTTATGATTTGAAAATACGGAACGGCACACTCTCCCATTGGGCCGGAACTAGGAAATCTTTTTAGAGGGGACAAAATATATATGCTTGATAATTGTTAATTTTCTTCAACTATGTCTAGATTTCTGAATTTAATGCTAAGGTTGAAGAAAATATTTTTAATTTTAATATTTTTAATCATTTACTAGCTCCGCCCTTGCTCTCCCATTTTTGAATTTTTTTTTTTTTTTTGGTATATTTTACCGAATATAATATATATTACAAATTTGTACTATATTTTATATATAAAAATTAAGAGGGCATGGTAATCGGTGTGTGACTGATTTACTTTATGCGGCAGAGAAGCAAAATTTCAATAAATTAGTTCCTTGAGAATTATTTTCTGTGAATTTCTCTTTATATTTGAAAATAAATTCATCATAAATTTTGTATATTGAAATAAATTTTAGTGAATTAACAATATGTATAGTATGTTATAAATTTTTAATATATATAATAAAATTTTAATTTGTATTTATTTAATAATAATCACAAGTTATCACTAAAAATTAAAATAAAACAAATATTATTCAAATGCTGGCAACTAGGAAGCTCCTGTGGTGGTGACTACTTTTCTCTCAAGCAAGCAATGCATGGCTGTTCTTTTTGTAACAACCATGTTACACCAATCGCTCTATTATAAGATGCACCTTATGCAAAGTTGCGTAAGGTGATCTCTAATAGGACTAATTCCAAACTAAATTTAAAAAAACTGCCGTTGGATTAGATATGCTCCATATAAATATCACGCTTGACAAAAATTATAGTAATCCAACAGTTGTCTTTCGAAAAACCCAATTGGAAAAAAAGTATTACTTTTTTGTTCTCTAAAATATTACTATTTTTTCTAACTTTTTTTCTCAGAAACCAGCCGTTGGATCATTGTGATTTCTGACGAGCATGAAATTTATATTATAAAATAAATAAATTTATATAATCTAACAGTTACTCATATTTTAAAATTTATTTTGCAATTAGTCCTATTAAAGGTGGTGCATCTTAAAATAAAAAATAAAAAAAAAACTGCTTTTTACACTTTGATTTTTTGGGACATACAAGGGTAACATTCCAGAGAAGCAGCCTCCATTAGGACAAGGAACACTTATTTTTTCAAAAAACTAATTTGTCAATATATATATATATATATATATATATATATTATTGCCATGAGAAGAATTAGAGACAAGGAACAACAAACTGATAAAAGTGCAATAAATTTCCATTTAGTTATAATGAAACGGTGTAGAATTGAAATATTTTTTATTTTAACCCAATTGGAAGCGAGCGGCCGAGAAATATGGAATATTCGCATCTTTTCATTATTTAATATTTATGCTTTAAAAATGAGGGAAGTTTGTTCTTATCACGTGCCACTTATATTAAAATAATATGTATAGGATGAGATCCTATATATATATATAGGATTCGATTCAATAGTCAATTTGATGCACGAGGATCCTAATCATCTTTATGTATTATTCAGATATAAATTCTATCGATTAACTCAACAAGCTAGGTCGCCATCACTTTGAATATCTCTGTCTACCATCATGAGGTAGTAAGCATATGCCTGCATAAATTATATAAGTATAAAGCTTATAAATAATTGTGTAATATATATTTTAAAAATTGACCGTTTGATTAGATATTTTCTTACGAATGTCATACATGCCAAAAATCACGGTAATTCTATGTTAAAATCTCATTATCTATAATATGAAAAACTGTGACCAAGGCTGGCCTTGGGGTTTGGGTGGCCCTAAGCGAGTTCCTAGAATGAGACCCTTCTTCATTTTGACATATATAAAAAAAAAAAAAATTACATATCTTAGTTTTTCTTAACCTAAAACCTACCACCATACTACAACAAGCAATTCATAAAAGGATTTTTATTTGGCTCACCCAGAACCTCCTATCACTATTCACTAATACACATATATCAAACAATATCAAAACACTTAATCTATTAAAGGGAATATAATTCAAATATATAGGAAATAAAGAAAAAAGCGTACAGTTAAATCCCTAAATAACATTAACATAAAAGAAACACTAAATAGAAGAGAATATATGCTAAGGGCTTCAAAAAAATTTGAACCCCTCTTGGATTGGAGGCCTCAAGCAAATGTTTTAGGCTGCAAAAGCCAATGGTCGGCCCTGATTATGACTGCTGAAAACTGTTATAGTTTTTCGAAGAACATTTTCGAGAAGTTGACTGTTAGATCACCGTAATTTTTGGCATACATGGCATGCATAAGTATAGTTCAAATCCAATGGTCAATTTTTCAAAATATATATCACACAATTATCTATTAACTTTGTGCTTACATAAGTTTATGTAAGCATATACTAACTTGATCATTTCTATCTATGCCTATAATCTTATTATATATAATGCAATACGTTTGGTATGGCATTCTAATATAGTCTTTCTCTCATTAATTCTCTCATTCTATTCTCTTTTTTTATTATTAGTTTTGGTGCCACTAGAGCCTTTCTCTCCTTCGTTCCTTTCCTTAATTCTCTCATTCTCTTCCTTTTTATTGGTTTTTGATCCACTTTAAAATGATATGGCATTATTGATTTTAGCCATTGGATTGCTAGCCCTTATGAGCTGATTTCAGCTATTGGAATATACTTTAGGAGCTCCTAATATTTCTACTTTTTAGGAGCATGCGCAAATTCTTAAAATACAAACTCTAATCTTATAAATTTAATCTAGATTGAGGTTATCCAATCTAACAAATTATTTTATATAATTATAATTTATTAGATAAAAACTTATTCATAAGTTCTGTGCAGTGCACAGAGGTTTGCACTTGTATTATATAAAGAGCAGCTTGGTTGGCCCTAGGTATAGCCAAGTAAGACTATCGCCTAGGGCTCCTAAAATTTGGTAAAAAAATAGGGTCCCCAACTAAACACTCTTATAATAAGGCTTTTTTTCATTTGGTCAACCCAGATATAGAGTTCATTTGTGTTAAATTTTTCAAAAATAACTTTTGGAGTATTGTTTTTTTCACCTCTTTAAAATTATGTCCAAACCATGTTTTCACGTATCAAAATTTTCATATTATAAATGATGTGACAAAAGTTGGATGTGGGTGGAAAACTTATCAAAATAATTATTTTATACAATTATAATTTATTAGATGCGAAAACTTATTGATAAATCCTGTACGTTGCACAAGCTTACACCTGTATGTACACTTCAATTCGTTTTCAAAATACCAATGTGGGTGGAATGTTTTGAAAAACCGACCGTTGGATAAGATTCATTTCTCGTGTATGTCATTTATGCCAAAAATCACGGTGATCCAACGGTTGGTTTCTAAAAAATGCTACCCTGAAAATTTATTGTAATTAGAAACATCACAGTTTTTTACAATGAAATTTCTTAAAATCTGGTCGTTGGATCATTATGATTTTTGGCATAAATGACATACATTAAAAATATATCTTATCCAACGATCGGTTTCTCAAAATATTCGACTTATATAGGTGTTTTGAAAATAAGGTGTAAATATAGATATAAAACAAGATGTAATGAGAACCTGACCCATATATATATATATATATAGAGAGAGAGAGTCCCATTCCCGAGCATACTTCCTTACATCAGGACTTGGCCTTTTGGCCAATGTAAAATGGGTATTTTGAAAAACTAATTGTTGGATTGAATATTCTCCCTATGTATTACAGGCATGCCAAAAATCACAGTGATCTAATTGTCAGTTCCTCAAATAAAGATTTTTAAGCGTTATATAGGTATTTAGTTTTTCACAGTCTGTATTTCAGAAACTGACGATCAGATCATTGTGATTTTTGAGATGCTTGTCATACATAGGGAGAATATTCAATCCAACTGTTAGCTTTTCAAAATACTCATTTTATATTGGCTAAAATGTCAAGTACACACAGGAATATGACCCCATATATATATATATATATATATATATATATATATATATATAGAGAGAGAGAGAGAGAGAGAGAGAGAGAGAGAGGGGAGGAGAGAGAGAGGAAGTCTATTATAAGTGATTTGATTGGGACTAATTGCAAATTAAAATTTGAAAAATCAATTGTGATATTAGATACACTTCCTCCAATTGTCATGTTTGCCAAAAATTACAGTGATCCAACGGTCTATTTCTGAAAAATACTAACCTAAAAAACTGGTGACATTTTGAAGAATAAAAAGTCAAAATTTTTCAGTGACATTGAAAAAAAAAAAAAAACTGACTGATGGAACACTTTAATTTTTGGCAAGCATGACATTTAGAAGAAATATATATAATCCAACGGTCGGTTTTTTCAAAATCTGTTTTACAACTGGTTCTAAGTAGATCACCTTGCACAACTAATATTGTAATTATCAATCTCGAATTTGTAAGATTTATATCATGCAAAACTTACTATTGGATTAGATCTTATTTTCATGCATGTCATGCTTGCCAAATATTAAATTGATAAGATACTGAGAGCTATTTCAATCATAATTCACGTTTTCACATTTTTTATAAATAAAAAATATCATATTTATAAATAAAATAATTCTTCGTCTTCAATCAACTTAATATTTGGTAAGCATGACATATATGGAGTAACATCTAATTAATTAACAATATATTTTTTAAAATAAAGGAAAATGTTAAGTGGACCAAATCTTAGACCAAAATTTTTTAACCAAATGATGTGAGAGCAAGATATCTCCACACACATCATTTGGTTTGAAAATTTTGATTTAAGATTTGGTCCATCTAGCGTTACTCTAAAATAAAAGTCTCACTAAAAATAAAACCTAAATAAGAATTTTTGTAAAATACTGTATCCATTGATCCTAACCTTAGCTTGTTTGAAAATTTTAAAAACTAGACCGGTTTATCTTCATTCTCTTATTATTTTAAGATTTTTAAATAAAACAACTTATACCTGATTTGAAAAAAAAAAAAAAAAAAAATTTTTTAAAAATTTTTCTGTATAAAATTTTTAAAAATTTTTTTTTATTTTTTTAAAAAAAAAAAAATAAATCTTATTTTAAAAAAAAAAAAAAAAAAAGTATTTATACCTTATTTTCTATACAAGTTTGAACAATTTTTTTTTCTTTTCAAAAAAAAAGAGAAAAAAATGAAACTTATCGAATTTGAATTTCTCATGACTACTTAACTATGAATTTTTTAAAATACAAGTCTCACGAAGGTAAAACTTGCATAAGAATTTGTAAAAAATTCCGCATCCAAATTAACCTTAGCTTGTTTGAAAATTTTGAAAACTCGATCAGGTTATGCTCATTTTCTAACTACTTTACGGTTTTTAAATAATAATAAAAAAAAATAAAACTTACACTTAATTTGAAAAAACAAAAAAAGTGTTTAACCTTATTTTCTATACAAATTTGAACAAATTAGGGGGAAAAAAAAAAGACTATTCAAATTTGAATATCTCATGACTGTTTCTTAGGAAGACATTATGTTAAATTTAGTGTGTTATCTTTTCTTGCCTCAAAAAATAAAAATAGAAAGAAAAGGTATTGTAAAATTAATGGTAGATACAAAATTTAAGAAATATGAGTGGTTGAATTGACTTGACTACCATTTATATATGGGGCCGCCCAACATCTACAATATATCATCCACTCTTCCATGCTTAACATACCACCATACATTATTTATATAAATATATTTGAATTAAAGATTAAAGAAAAGAAAAAGGGAAAAAAAGTTAGTTGAAATTCACATATTCATGGAAACACAATACCAGAAGGTTTTGTTCGGATTAAGCTCCAAAAGTGATTCTAGGAAGAGCTAATGCATACGGACCCTAAGGCTTTGTTCGGATTAATTTTATTTAAAATTGGAAACTTAAAATGTCACTACATCACAGAGATGTGATGATAATCATTTTTAGATTACCTTAGAGGTGATAGGATGCTTGAATAGTTTGAATAAATATTTTAGTATGTATTAAAATTATGTTGAGAGCCTGAGACGTGATAAAGTAGCCTACATTTGCTACAATCATTTCTAGTATAAAAATTTTAGTATGTGAAGAGATCGATAGATATTACTATAAAGAGAGATACGTAACATACTTATCCAAAAGTAACTTTAGACAAAACTTATCCAAATGGGGCCTAACCTTATATGTCCCAACTCTTTTATATTCTAATCAGTCCCAATCAAGTCAGTATATGCTTATATATCTTATGCAAGTATGAAGGCCATAGATAATAATGGAATGCATATTTTCAAAAATTGGCGGTTGGATTAAATATTGTACTTATGGATGTTATGTATGCCAAAAATCATAGTGATCCAATGTCAAAATTTCAAAATTTAGCTATGAAAAACTGTGACTACTGAAAACTGTCACAGTTTTTCTCAGTGATATTCCAAGAAACTAATCGTTGGATCACTGTGATTTTTGGCAAACATAACATGCATAAGAATAATATATAATCCAACAGTCAGTGATAAACACACACACGAGAGAGAAAATCCGCGCAATGTGCAGGATTTATCAATAAAATTGTATCTAATTAATTATAAATGTATAAAATATATTTTGATCATATGATCTTGATCGTTTGATCATAACTAAATTTATAAAGTATATATTTTAATACATAGGAATGATTTTAAAAAATTAAAAGTTAAAGAAATTGAAGAAAATTAATTTGGATGTATTATTAAAAAAAATAAAAAATCTAAAATAACACGAAGAAAGTAAAAAGTACACTGGAATCAATTTTTTAAATGAAAAATAATTAAAAGAGAAAGGGGAAATGTAGATGAAACCCACAATAAATAAAAAAGAAAAAAAATTAATTATGGAAAGATAAATAAAACTTAAATGGGACCCACACCAATAAAGAATCTTGAAAATATAAATTTCAATTAATTAGTTGGACCAATGATATATTGCCATATCATTTTGAAGCAGGGCGGCCAAAACCAACAGGGATAAAGAAGAAGAGATAATTAAGAGGAGAAGAGAATGAAGAAGGAAAATAATTCTAGAACCGCCATATCAGTGCATTGCTCTTTATATAATAGATAGATATATATAAAGAGAGTCATTTTCTTATGAGGACGTCCTCACATAACCTTATGTGAGAACTTGGCTTTTTAGCTCATGTAAGATGGATATTTTGAAAAATCGGCCATTGGATTGAATATTATTTCTATGTATGACATGCATGCCAAAAATTACAGTGATCGACAGTCGATTTCTAAAATGCAAACTATGAAAACTTATGATAATATCTAACGGTCACAGTTTTTCACAGCCTGTATTTTCAAAACCGACCGTTAGATCACTGTGATTTTTGGCATGCATGGCATACATTGGAAGAATATTTAATCCAATGTCGGTTTTCTAAAATTATTATCTTACATTGACTAAAAAGCCAAGTCCTCATGTAAGGAAGTCCTCATAAGAAAATTACTCTATATAAAGAACGTACTGATAGAGTCAACATATGCTTATATACATGAAGCCTATAGATAATTGTGGGATATATACGTTGAAAAATTGAAGGTTGGATTAGCAGTCACAATTTTTCATATCTATATTTTTGAAATTATGATATGGGATCATCGCAAGTTTTTGCATGCAAAACATCCATAAGTACAATATTTAATCTGACAGTCAATTTTTAAAAATATGGATCTCACAATTATTTATGGACTTCATGCTTATATAAGGACTTGAATTTTTAGTCTATGAAGAATAGATATTTTAAAAAACTGACAGTTAGATTAGATATAAATATCCATCTTTATTCTCCACTTCTCCTCAAAAACAATTGTGACCATTATGGTCTGATATCTTTTCTTGCCTCAAAAAATAAAAATAGAAATAAAAGGTATTGTAAAATTAATGGTAGATACAAAATTTAAGAAATATGAGTGGTTGAATTGACTTGACTACCATGAATATATGGGGCCACCCAACATCTACACTATATCATCCACTCTTCCATGCTTAACATACCACCATACATTATATATATAAATATATTTGAATTAAAGATTAAAGAAAAGAAAAAGGGAAAAAAAGTTAGTTGAAATTCACATATTCATGGAAACACAATGTTGGAATTTTATGTTCAGATGATAACTTTTTTTTTCCAATTTTGTCCTTGGGACATCTTTTTAGTCCTTTTCACCCATTTTGGTAGAGAATTGGAATGTAAGATGCCAATGGGTGCACTAGTGGCACAACTGTGACCAACTATGACGGCATTTTGTATTGGAAATCCGTCAATTCATAATGGGACTGTGGGTTCCATAATCCCATTATGAGTGTATGTTTCCATAATCTTATTATTATAAATTGAGTAGACGGAATTTCTGTATATGAAGTTACAAGCTACTCGCATGTTATTCCTACATTAGTGGATGAAAAGTTAACTTCAGTTTTTTTTTTTTTTTTTTTGGTTGATAAACTAAAGAACAACATATAATACATAGTTAGCTGGGTTAGAAATTAAAACCTACCCTTACAAAGCGAAACAAGTACCATCTGAACCATTTGAGCTAAGGCTCATTGGCGCAAAGTACAATGGTCGTTGCGTCGGAATTAGGGGTGGCAAAGTTAGTCCAAACCCATTTACCCACTCAAATCCATTTAGTTAAATGGGTATGGGTTGGTACACTTTAATAAATGAGTCATAATTGGGCTATCCAATTAAATTCATTTATAATTGGGTTGGATATGGGTAACCCATGGGTACCCAAATTAAACCCTTTTATATGTTTTGTTTTTAGGTTTGTGACATATACCCATTTAACTAGTACCATGTCTTGACCCATGCCCATATATCATGGGTTGAACCGACCCATGAACCCATATATCATGGGTCGACCAGTTTTTTTTTTTTTTTGGTACATGCCAACAAAAAAACTTAAAGTAAAATAAAATTGTCGCATTTAACAACAAAATTTAACATGTCATATTAAACTTCTATATAAAAAAACTAATACCATGTCTTGACTCATTTAGACCCATACTCATATATCATGGGTCGACCCGACCCACCAACCCATATATAATGGGTCAACCACACACACACACACACACACACACACACACATATATATATATATAATGCATATACACACCAACAAAATAAAATAAAATTGCCGCATTTAACAACAAAACTTAACATATCATATTTAAATTTTCAACAAAAACTGCATTCTTACAGTTATTCTAAATGTCACAATTTTGCAGTCAGTTTTTTCAAAAACCAACCGTTGGATCATCCTGATTTTTTGTAGGCATGACATTCATAAGATGAGTATTTTATCCAACGGTCGATTCTTCAAAATATATTCTGCAACTAACCCTACAGTAGCGCAGATGCCAAAATATATAAAACTGAAGGTTTTTTAACATATTTTCATAATGACATTTTGGCCAAATGTTACATATTTTCATAATGACATTTAGGCCAAATGTTACATATTTTCATAATGACATTTTTCAAAAACCAACCGTCGGATCACAGTGAGTTTTTGTAGGCATGACATACAGAAGAGGGGCATCTAATCCAATTGTCAGTTTTACGAACTTTCATGCCTGCAAAAACTCATAGTGATGCCCCTATTCTGTATGTCATGCCTGTTAAAACTCATAGTGATCTGATGGTTGGTTTTTGAAAAAACTGATTGCAAAATTGTGATATTTTGAATAACTGTAAGAACACAGTTTTTGTTGAAAATTTAAATATGACATGTTAAATTTTGTTGTTAAATGCAGCAATTTTATTTTATTTTGTTGGCATGTATATGCATTAAATTTTTTTTTTTTTTTTTTAAAAAAGGTCGACCCATGAAGAGAGATCACGAACGAGATTTGTATAAATATGACATGTTAAATTTTGTTGTTAATGCGGCAATTTTATTTTATTTTAATCTTTTTTTTGTTGGCATGTATATGTGTTTAAAAAAAAATTATGTTTTTTTTTTTAAATAATAATAATTAAAAAAAAAAAAGGGGTCGACTCATGATATATGGGTTCATGGATCGAGTCGAGTCGAGTCGACCCATGACAAATGGGTATGGGTCTAAATGGGTCAAGACATGATACTAGTTAAATGGGTCATGTACATTTTGTAGCCCAACCAATTTAAACCCAACCCAAACCCACTCATTTGCCACCCCTAGTCGGAACTGTATCCATTGATGATTTCTCATTAAAATATAGGGTCAAAAACAAGGAAAAATTATCTAAAAGTCTCCAAGTTTAGAGCTCTATACCACGAATTTCAATTTTATACCATGAGGTCCTTCATATTTTCAAATTCTTTTGCTTATTTATTATGTTAAAAAGATTTTTGAACTTAGTGGTATAAAATACTCATGTGAGGGACTTATGAGTATGTAGCCCCAAAAACAATTTAGTGCCATGTACTTTCATCCGAAATGCAATTGAGTCCATCTACTTTAAAATTTTGCAATAAAGTCCATTAACTTCCACTCGTTTGCAATTAAGGTTGTCCATCCCAACTGCAAAAAACTGGCAGAATTAAGTGCCACGTTATCATTTTTTGCCTTTTTTTTTTTTCAAACTTCTTTCTAAGTTTTCTCTCAAACTACTAATCAATTTTCAGTGATTTTTATTTTTAAAAATCCGTAAAATCAATCTCTACAACATATCTGAAACCCATTAATTTCAAAGTACTTAGGGATTTATTGTAAATTTTTGTTTAGAAACCTTAAATAAATCACAACAAATAAATGGTAAGCCAAAAATCATGGAAATTCACCGAAAATTCCCATGCATCTTGTAGATCCTTAACAAAAAATAGAATCATACTTCAGTTTTAATAAATAGCATATCAAATGAAAGGTTATCAAATAAATAAATAGAATCATTGGCGGTCCAAGCTTGAACCTTTCATTTGATATGATGTTTGTTAAAACTGAAGCATAATTCTATTTTTCTAAGAATCTACATGTCGCGTGTGAATTTTTGGTGCATTTTCATAATTTTTGGCATACCCATTTATTTATTGTGATTTATTTAAGATTTTGAAACAAAAATTCAAAATAAGTCATTAAGTGCTTTAAATTTAGAGGAATTTGGCTAAAAGTCCTCATTTAGAAGATTTTCATGCCAAAAGTCCTCTCAACAGATTTTTCTTCCCAAAAGTCCTTTTGGCATGGATTGGACAAAAATGCCCTTCTTTCTAACAACCTTCAACGCCACCTACACCCCCAACCCCCGGGTTCACTACGTCACACCTCGTAGTGACCTGAGTTAGTTTCCTACGCCGGGAACGCAGGTCACTACGCCAACGCAGGTTACTATGCCGGAAAATACAGGTCACGACGCCGGAAAACGCAGGTCACTACTCCCAAAAAAAAAAAAAAATTCTTTTTCCTCCATTTTCTCATCAACCAAACAAAAAATTAATTTTCCTAAATGAAAATTAATCTGAAAATCCACAAAATCTTTACAAAATGGAGTTATTCGGCTTGTTTAATTTGAGCATTTCATTTTTTTTTTTAATAGAAAAGACAACACAAAACATAGGACACGATTTTTTTCTATCATTTTCTCAGGAACCAAACATAGAGTAAATTTACTCAAAATAAATCAAAATTTCCCTTTGGAGCCGTTATTACCGATAGCGAGCATGGAGTTCTTGGGTTCGGATATCAGGTGGACGAATACTGCTGATGATCGGCGATGATGGCGATGATGGTGAGATGCAACTGTGTGTTCTGGACATGGCGGTGATGGCACAGGTTCAAGGCACAACTTGATGATCAAACATTGAGTTGATCCTCGAGTTGCTCTATTTTTGGGATCAAATTCGTTGATCTACCTCGGACTCAACCGAAGACTTGCCTCAACCTTTCATGTTTAATTGACAGACGGAAACAAGCCAGAGAGAAGCAAGACAAATGGGAGAGAGAGAGAGAGAGGGAGAGAGGGAGACATGAGCTCTGACTGTTTTCAAACGGCGTCGGCGTGCTCGAAGACAGAGACATGAGATCAACCTACCGGTTTAGTTTTCATTGCCCGAGATGATATGTTCTGTTGCCAAATTTGCCGATTTGTACTGTTGGTGTTGTATTGTTGGTGCTTGGGTTGATTCCATCGGCATCCACATTCACGACCTGAAGAGAAAACACGGATCTCTGGTGAGCTCAAATCAAAGTGCAAGTACAGATCTTCGGCGAGCTCCATCTCCATCTCTGGCGACTTCAGACCTGATCTACAGGTGATGATGGATGCAATCACCACTCCAATTGTCAACACATCAGCAAACCTTGAGACTGTATTGGAGATCTAAGGACAAATTTGTCCGTAAAATAATTAAATTTTTGAAAAAAGGACTTTAGCCCTTAAAACTTTTATAATTAGGACTTTTCAAAGCAAAAAATATGTAGGTGGACTTTAAAAAGTAATCAAGTATAAAATGGGACTTTTGGCCAATTATGCCTTAAAATTAATGGGTTTGGATATGTTGTAGAGCTTGATTTTACGTACTTTCAGAGAAAAAAATCACTAAAAACGAATTAGTAGTTTGAGATAAAAAAAACTTAGAGAGAAATTTACAACAAAATTGTGCGAAAATTTATGATGTGGCATTCAATTCCATTCGTGCAGTTGGGACGAGCAGACTTAATTGTGAATGAGTGAAAGTTAGTGAACTTGATTGCAGATTTTTAAAGTAGGTGGACTTAATTGCATTTTGATTGAATGTATGGGGCACTAAACTATTTTTAACCCTAAACAACATTATTATTATTATTATTATTTTATTTTTTGGCCAAGCAACAAGGTGTCTGAACTGTCAGAACCTGACTAATCCCCGCTCCATGGGATCCTAATAATCCCACCACGCTTGGCCTGGTTCAGCGCAATGCTAGTGCATGCATGTTTTGGTCCAACCACAACTTTGACAAGGTCCTCTCCTTCCATAAAACTTGGGTGCTCTTTAGGATTTAAACCCAAAACCCAAAACCCAAGTGGAGTTATAAAAACTCTCATTTTTCAAATATGAAACAAGCTTTTTTACCATCCTTCATCCAACTCTTCATGCGGTGACTTTGAGCAACAATTCCTCATTCAATTCTTAATAGTTTTGAGCAAGTCAATATACCACAATAATCTTCTCATCGCGATGAGCACATTTTTCAGTACAAGTCCTGAGATTGAACCTAGCACAATGACTATTGTGATGGACGGAAATGGCAGGTAATTTCATTCATCCTTAAAGATTAATTTGAGCCTAAATTTTAGCGAGAGTAGGCGCAGAATACCCTATGTTGGCAAAAAATAAAAAGACAAAGATACTTAAATGCTAACCTGCAGCAAAAGACGTATGGGTCCCATGTCAAAATTTGGCTAAAGCTTGCTCAAAATTCTAACTAATACTCTCGAAATTCCACGAACAAGTCAATAGGGTGGATCTTGGGATCTTCGTCCTTAAGAAAAGAAAATAAAGCTTGTCGTTGGGCTATATCTACCTTTGCGTAGGCCCTATATCTAAGTTTAGAAAATTTGAAAATTGGATTAGATTTAGTCCACTCAATTAAATGTTATCAAGTTTATGGAAAATACTAAATGTCCTAACAAGTGTGTGTCTAATGATGTGGTTAATGATCTAAATAAATTTTTTTTTTTTTTTAAAAGAAATCCAAAATCAATCCTTAAAATAAATGCAGAAGGCTTAGATTGATTAGGAACACATTAGGAACAAACTTTTTAGGGACGTATAGTATTACTCTATGTTTATAAAATAATAAATCAATTCATTGGTGGTCTGAAAAAAAAAACGTATATATGCCATATTTTATGCAAAAGCCTTACAAATTTAATTAAAAAAAATAATTGTTTGACTTATATACCAAACAATTGTTAAATTAAAATAAGTTGGATCGATTTTCTAACTTTTCAAATTTTTATATTTCTAATTGGATTCTATCTTATTAATGGGCTACATATCTTCATTTTAATGGAAGAGTTTTTGGATTCAAGCACATAGAACATGTTTAGAATAGGAGCATAACCAACAAAAGCTAGTATAGTTAGGGCGGGTTTGGGTTATGGGTTGTTGGTTTTGGGTTTGAGACTCATTGGTAGCATGTTGTATATTAATAGTTCTATTTGATTATATTATCTATGTTTCTATTGTTTGACAGACGAACAAAAAAAAAAAAGAAGAAGAAGAAGAAAAGGAGGCCACATCTGGAATAGACAAGATGACCACAAAATAAATTTGGGTAGGATTAATTAGGTGGAATTCATAAGCCCTTTTTATTTATTTATTTTTTTTTTATTTTTAATATTGGCAATTCATTTCTAAATAGAGGTCATGAGCTGCACCATTGGGGATTTGGGGAGGAATCATGTTATTTAGATTGAAAGTGGTGCAAGAATGAGGATATGTCATGAATTTGAGGTAAAGTATAAAGCAAATAACATGGTATTGGATGTATAACAAATTAAGGAATCAAGATTTGTGTAGCAAACCAAATTAGGGGAATAGAAGCTTTGTTGACTTTAATTGAGTTGAAATACTATGCTCTCTTGGTGACTTTTCTCATCTTCATTTTGTTGATTTGATAGCATGTGTGTGAGAGAGAGATTGTTACTTAAAGAGTAATTTATTTATTTTATTTTATTACATTAAAAGAATTAACTAACTTCTATTTCACAAACTTTGAATTTAGTACATAATCGAACATGCAATGTGGCCAAATTTAAGTGGGCATTGTGACAAATAAAGCCAAACTTGGGAGTTATGGTGTGTTGCTTAAGATCATAAGCACAAGACTGTTGTGCAATTGATGTAGATCAAATGGCGGATCGATTTATGGAGCAAATTGGCAAGAAGCAAGCAAAGAAGGAAAGAACAAAAATTTCCAATCTTTTCCATAAGCAATGAAGCTTTATATCATTCTAATATTAAATTCGGTCTAAAAGACTATTTTTTTAATAAAAAAATATTAGTCTATAATATTTTTAACTATTTTTTAAAAAATTGCTTAAGATCCTGGAATCAAAATTTGACTTAAACTCTAAAAGTAGTTTTATGATTTTAAAATTTAAAAATAAATAAATAAATAACACTCTTAAAACATGTTTGAATAATATATATATATATTTTTACAAAATTTAAGAAAGATGGAAAACACTCTAAATAACATGTTTGGCTAACTTAGTTTTTGAAAATCCACATTTACAGAGAAGCAAAACCTTCAACATTTTTTGATATTAAAGAATTTTTGAAATATACACTAGTCAAATCCTTTTTTTTTTCTTTTCCTAAATGACTTCTTGAAAAGTTTATCCTAAAAACAGCTTATTCACAAATGGCTATTCTTTGAAAAATAAAATAAAATAAAAGAGAACAAGATAAAAAAGAATTAAATTTCAAGAAAAAAATTATCTTTTTATTTTTTGAACTCTGATAATAGAAAATTATTTTCATAGTTTACCACTAAACACAAATTTAGGTTTCAAAATAATTTATTACAAATTTAAGAATTTAATAAATGTTAGTTTTGAAAATAATTTTATTCCCTTCAACTAGCAAATTAAAGAGTTTTTTTTTTTTTTGGGTGTTTTGGTTAAAAGAATTTATAAAATAACCAATATACACACACACACACACACACAAAGACACTGTTATTAGGTGCACCTGATGCAATGCATCGGGTGCCCTTCTAAAGCCACTTGTTGAGCATATTTTCGAAAACTGACCGTTAGATCTTATGCTCCTTTCATGTATATCATGCTTGCAAAAAAATTTCTAGAAAAATATAACTTTGAAAAACTATGGCTTTTTTGTTCTTTGAAATATCACAATTTTTTCACAATCGATTTTTCCAGAAACCAACCGTTGGATCATTGTGATTTTTTGCAGGCATGATATACATGAAAGGAGCATCAGATCTAACGGCCAGTTTTAGAAAATATGTTCACAAGTGGCTCTAAAAGAGGGTGCGCATGATAACAGTGCCTCTGTATATATAAAGGAGAGAAAAAAGAAAAAGAAAAAAAGTAAAAAAGAAGATAAAGAAGAAATAGACAAAAGATAGGGGCCACAAGTGTAAAAACCGCCTTTCATATTAGACCCTGAAGTGGTAGGGACTAGGAACTGTGCATAAGCTCTTCTATATAAACCCTTCTTTGTATTCTCCTTTTTAGCGAGGAAATTTAAGAAAAGTAAAACACAACAGAGACCCTCCCAGACTCTCACCCCTCTTTCTTTCTCTTTGCTTTGGGGTTTTCTCTCTCTCTCTCTCTCTCTCTGCTCTCTCTCTTTCTCTCTCTTCGACTTTTCTCCGTTGTGCGGTCGAAATTTCGAAACTTCGGATGTGTATGTCTTCATCGCTCTTCCCTAACCAGGTCTCCCTCCCTCTCTCTCTGTCTGTCTCTCTCTCTCTCTACATCCATGTAGATACACACATGTGTGTATATATATAAGTTTCCGATCTCTTTTTTCGTCTTTCTTTAATAAAAACACTTGTTTGTTTTTTTTTTTTGGTAATTAAACACTCACTTGTTTTTGATTAATTTGCTTTTGTGCTTTTGCTTTAATTTTTCCGTTTCAAAATCGGATTTTGATTTCGTTTTTATTGTTTTCTGTTCTATTTTTAGTATCCGAAAGTAGACAACTTGAGGTGACATGGCAACCCTAAGATCGAGCTTGCCGTCGAGGTTGCGGCAGCTTTTGTCCGGTGAAGGCGCCATGGGTCCCTCCCTTAAAGTGGACTCTGACCCTGTGAGTTTTGATCCCTCTCTTTCTCTCTCTCTCCCCGCTTGCCCGTCTTTGTGCATACAGCTCTATGTATATTTATTATATGCATGTGATTTATATGGTACTGTTTGGTTAGGGTTTTATCAGAATAGATGACTGATTGGTGAACCCATTAGGGTTTTGTTTACCCTTCTATTTCGTTTCTTATTTCTAATAGTAGTCAGATTTGATAAAGGAGTTCTAAAAGGCTTACTTAGTTATTTGATTTTTAATTTACCTAGTTATATAATGCTGTATGACTAAACATTTATGCTGTTACTAGTCACTATAGGTTAACCTGATTTAAATTAGCGTTTTTTTTTTTTTTTTTTAAAGCATTTTTTGAATGCTATTTCAAATTTTGTGTACATTTTCCAACATTTTTTTGATCCTGAGTGACCGAATATTCAAATTTTAGAATGGCTATGGTTAATGTGAACATTTGAAATGCAGCATTCATCAAGGTGGATTTGGAAGCCTTATCATTATTAGTATTTATTTTATATAAATTTCCTCTATGTGGTACTGGCTGTTGTTTAAGGTTCGGAGGCCCCTTAAATTCCTCCACTATGTGTGTGGAGTTTTGTTTTGTTTTATGTTTTATTTTTTATTTTTGTCATGAAAGGGATGACAATTAGATGAATTATGTATATTTAAAATTTAACTGATAAGAAATTTGATGGGTAGTAATTCATCTTTAACCCTAATTTAGGGATGTTAATATCCTCAAAAGGTCATGAGGACAGCTTAAGCACAAGGCAGAGAATCCATAGGACGAAGACTTATCCCTACTTTCTGGATGGATACAAGTTTTCTAAATTTCTAATCCCCAAATTTAAGAACTGCTGCAAAATTTGGAATTGGTTTCTTGACTTTCTTCCATATTATAATCTTCACACCATATTGTAGGGGCCAAAAAACCTATATATGCAAGATCGCAACCTTGCTCTGTAGAGAAAAAAAATATTCTCAGTGCGTCGATAGTAAATCTTACAAATGACATAAAATTAATATAGCTCTTCTTGACTTGTTGAAAACCAAGCTGCATTAACTTTTATCTTTCATTATATTATGAAGGCAAGGATTCTTGTCCATTCGCCCTAGTGTTTGGTGTGGTTGGGTATCTTATTGCTTTATCTATGTATGATTGCATCAATTACTATATGCTTGTGATCATGTCCACATAGTTTATTATGCTGCATGACACTCTATATATAGTTTATGTTTTTATTTGAGGACATTTATTTAGCTATAGCCATAATGCGTGTAGAAAAGGTTCCTACACAACACTTATGTAGTTGGGCCTCAATGAGAGAGGCCTTATCATTACCTCCATAAAACTTACATAATTATTCGTTGGTAGAAATCTAAAAAAAGTACGGAATGGACAAATAATGAAATCTTATTTTTGGAATATGGATTCAGTGGTTAAAGTAAGAATTGATATGCTGTTTTTGCAACATCGAGCTTTGTTACATAATGTGGTTCAAATTGTTTAGAAAATAGTGTTTGGAACATTACCCAATGCAAATGGTTTAAAATGTCCAATGTCGTTGATCCTTTGTAAAGATCATTCACTTGTGTGTTTGCACCACTTAATATGCGCCGCACATCCAACAATTATACTTAAGGACCCATATAGTTGAACATCACATCCTATGACAATCCTACTAAAGAAATTTGGAATCCACTCCACATGTCCAAAAAATGGTTTAGTTGCTATTCATATCAATGGGAAACATAATTCAATGATGACGACATCCATCAAACATCTTCTAGTAACGATTAAGAGGGAGGGAGACTGCCAATGATATAAAACTCGTGCCGGACTGACTGTTGAATTCTCAACCAGTACAGGTTCCGGGTCATTACAAACCCAATAACCCTTTTTTCTACAAGAATAGTGTTTTATTGATAAAATTGGTGTTTACTTGAACGGGTCACATTTTAGATGAACCGGCCTGGTTTGAAAATTTGTTAAAAACCCAACAAACTCAACATTCAGTCATTCATCCTTGATCTCTTGAAGCTAGGTCATCTGGCAGTCTGGCCATTTTTCATTTCTTCTCTCTCAAACCTCCTCATAAATCATCACCCACATCTCAACCCTCTTCCTATTCAATTCTTCAATCTTTATCATTCTTCATTACTCTACTCTGATTCTCCCAAGTCCCTACCCAATATTCAAGGAGGTGGTAAAAGGGAAAAAGAGTTATTGCTTGATTCAAGAGAGAAAAAATAGGCTTCGTTGCTTCAGGCTTTGCCCTTTTTGAACTTGCTTCAGGCTTTGCCCTTTTTGAACTGAAGATGAAGAAAAAGCAGGACTGTAAATGGCTTAATGAATAAGATTATAAATGGATAGAATTTCCAACTTCGAAGAGAAAATGGTGGGTTGTGGAGTTGAGTTTACAAAAATGTACCTCTTCTAATACTCTATTTGGCTAAGGCCTTGAGAGTTTTAAAGTAAAACCACAAATTAAAGGGGAAAAGGAGTTCTATTCGTTGAGCTTATGTCCATAGTTTCAAGTCAAGTTGAACACCTTCTTTTGTGTGTGTGTGTGTGTGTGTGTGTGGTGGGGAGGGTTTCATGTGTAATTTTATTTTCAAAAATTTTGAAAGCTATTTTATGTATGTCTGTACTATTAATCTCCAATTTTATGTAGTCGTAATTGTGGATATAGTTGAGTTTCTGTTAAACTATACAACTTATCATGATAGAACTGGGCTTTCATGCATTATTGTGATTGTTGTGTGATTATAACATATATTGAAAGTTGTTAGAAGATTTTTAAAAATATTTTAGAAATTTGTGGAGATTATATACACACACACACTCACTCACACAGAAATGATAAAGTAAGGATGGGTCCTTAAGCTTAATTTAAGGACCACTCACCATTAGGATAGGTATTTTGAAAAACCTGTTGGATTAGATAATCTTCTTATGTATGTCATGTTTGCCAAAATCCACCGTGATTCAACGGTTGGTTTTCAAAATATAGACTGTTAAACAATTGTTATAGCATCCACCGGTAAATACTGTTCGGGTGTTTCACGAATTGTATTTTTTAAAACTAATGGTCAAATCACTGTGATTTTTGGCAGACATGATATATGTAAGAAGATTATCTAATCCAATGGTCGGTTTTTCAAAATACCTATCCTGTGTGAGAAAATGGTGAGTGGACCTTAAATTAATTTAAGGACCTAGTCCTTAAATGATCATTTTTGTGTGTGTGTATATATATATATATATATAGGGAGTCTCTTATATGGGTGCACCTACTTAAGGTCAATTACAAAGTAAATTTTGAAAAACCAGCCGTTGAATTAGATACCTGCATGTCATGCATGCCAAAAATCATAGTGATCCTGCGGCTGATTTCTGAAAAAAAGCAATTATAATAATCTGTTACATTTTAATGAATGAAAGAGATACAGCCTTTTACTGGGCCATTTTCCAGAAATCAAACGTTGAATCAATGTGATTTTTGGCATGCTCAACATGCATAAGAAGGGTACAATCCAATTATCGGTTTTTCAAAATCTATTTTGCAATTGGTCCCCAAAGTAGGCCACCTTATGCAAAGTTGCATAAGGTGTACCTCCTTGTATATGTATAATTTTTTTTATAATTAATAGTTAATATCTTAATTATGTCATCATGATGTCGTGGTTTAATTTTGGTTGACCCGGTGGTTGATGTGGTAACCTTTAACCTAGTTACTTTTGTGGCTTTGTTTTAGAATATTGGAGAATGCTATGCTCATATAAGTTATGAATTTGTTGATTAGTTTTTTTTTTCGAATAAATTTTCAACAACTGTAACTTACGTTAAGTCATTGCTTTAATTATGTAGTAGTCAGTAGCCTTCTCTTGGTAGATAAGTAAACCTAGATACTTGCTCAAAACATTGGAAGAATTCTCAAGGAACTTGTCGGTTAATCTGTCAAGGTAGCCTAGGGAGTCAAGGACCACTCCTTATGAAGTGGAGGTCTTTGGATTGAATCTAGACACCCTAACTATCAAGGTAACGAGGTTTTGTCGCCCATCCCTAGGGATTAATTTCAGCCAAAACCTCAGAGTGAGTAGGCCTAGTATACCTTATGTTGTCAGAAAAAAACCTTAATTCATTAATCTTGAAATATTCTTAAGTTTGATTCAATCACTTTATCTGTTTTGTTTCTGGATGAAATTTAGTGGCCATGATGACGAAATCATTATTTTTATTTTGTGGTAAGAGTATTTCTTTACAACTTGGATCTGAAAGTGCGTTTCATATGTGATGATGTGCTTTGTGATGGTATGTGATTTTGTCATAATTCTTCGTAGTATCAAAATTTGATGAAATTTTGAATTATGTACATGATAGAACTATGTTACCATGCATTATTATGATGTTCTGTGATTACAAATGATAGTGAAAGTTCTTTGAAAATTTTTAATTTTTTTTTTTTATAGAAATTTATGGAGATATTTTTTCTGATATTTTTAATTTTTTTCTATTTTAGTTAATTAATAATTAATATATTTATCACATCATGGTGGCGTCACAATTCAATTCCGGTTGACCTGACGGTTGACAAGTGACCCTTACTCGATCATTTTTACAGTTTAATGAATGTTTTGGTTTTTATAACATTTAGTGGGAGTTTTATTCACTTCTTAATTTTGAAAACCTTTTATGGTATAGATTTTTTTTTCCTTCACATTATTTAAAATCTCATTAGCAATGCTAATAATTGCTGTCACATCAAACGGTGGAGACCCTTCACACCAAGAAATAGTATAATTTTTTTTTTTGGGGTTGTCATAACTCAATTATGAAATTATTTTATTCATTTGTGTTTTCATGCATGATCAAGAACAATTATTTTATTCATTATTTAAAACCTCATTAGCAATGCTTACTGTACTTGCTGATTTAAACAAAATCAAGAAGAATGAGATCTGCAATTATTTAGCTAGGTAAAAATGACATTGCTGCTGCCTGCATGTGATGGGTGTGCCTATGTGGTGGCGTTTAGTAGCTTATGCAAGATAAATATTATGTTTTTCCTGACCGTGCTACCTATATTGCTTGTACTCCTTGTGAAGTATAGCATAAATGGATGATAATTGATTTCTCTTTCTTTCTTATTTTTTCCTATACATATGTGTGCATGTGCGCTCGCACACATTCGTGTGCACCCCATGTTCATGTGCAGTAATCTAATGCTGTATTATTGCTCGCAGCCTCCTAAAATCAAAACATTCATTGACAAGGTGATCCAGAGTCCATTACAAGATATAGCAATCCCTCTTTCTGGCTTTCGGTGGGAGTACAGTAAGGTGATAACATGCTAGTTCTGATGAGTTCTGATGTATCAAGTTCTTTGCCTTTTCCTTCTTTCACTTATTTGTTGTTTTGACTTCAGGGGAATTTTCACCATTGGAGGCCACTGTTCCTGCATTTTGATACATACTTCAAGACATATTTGTCTTGTAGGAATGACCTTTTGTTGTCAGATAATATTTCAGAAGATGACAGTGCATTTCCAAAGCATGCAGTCCTACAAATTTTACGAGTGATGCAAATAATTTTAGAGAATTGCCATAACAAGAGTTCATTTAGTGGCTTAGAGGTAATCACAATATTTGTTTTATTAATAAGAGTCAAATGGGAAACTCATGAAATTCATTTGTAGAAGTAGCTAACTAGCTACTTATAGTAGCTTGTTAACTTAGGTGCGATTTTATTTTTGTAAGCATCTGTGAACTCTTTTTTTCCTTAGCATCTCTATTTTTTCTTTCTCATCAGCATTTCAAGCTCCTACTTGCATCATCTGATCCTGAGATTCTCATAGCTACGTTGGAGACTCTTTCTGCACTTGTGAAAATAAATCCCTCAAAGCTGCACGGGAGTGCAAAATTGATTGGATGTGGCTCGGTAAACAGTTGTCTCCTGTCTCTAGCACAGGGATGGGGAAGCAAGGAAGAAGGCTTGGGTTTATATTCATGTGTTATGTCAAATGAAAGAACTCAAGTGGAAGGGCTGTGTTTATTCCCATCCGATAGAGAAAATGATTGCGACAAGTCTCAGTACCGGTTAGGTTCTACACTTTATTTTGAATTGCATGCGCTCAATTCCCCAATCACTGAGGAAAACAGTGGCAGTGCAAAATCTTCTGGCTTGAGTGTTATACATATCCCAGATCTGCATTTGCGGAAGGAGGATGATCTATTACTGATGAAACAGTGCATTGAGCACTACAATGTGCCTCCTGAACTCCGGTTTTCATTGCTGACCAGAATCAGATATGCTCGTGCCTTTTGTTCTCCCAGAATATGCAGACTGTACAGCAGAATTTGCCTTCTTGCATTTATTGTGCTTGTTCAGTCTAATGATGCTCATGATGAACTTGTGTCCTTTTTTGCTAATGAGCCAGAGTACACAAATGAATTAATCAGGATTGTGCGGTCTGAAGAAACTGTTCCCGGAACCATTAGAACGCTTGCAATGCTTGCCTTGGGAGCTCAGTTAGCTGCTTATTCATCCTCTCATGAGCGGGCGCGAATTTTGAGTGGTTCTAGCATCAATTTTGCAGGGGGGAACCGCATGATTCTCTTAAATGTGCTCCAGAAGGCAGTTTTGTCACTGAATAACTCTAATGACCCATCATCTCTTGCCTTTGTCGAAGCAATTCTTCAGTTCTATCTGCTTCATGTTATATCATCCTCAAACTCTGGTGGTGTTATTAGGGGTTCAGGAATGGTTCCCACATTCTTACCTCTTTTAGAGGATTCCAATCCTAGCCATACGCATCTAGTCTGTTTTGCTGTCAAAACTCTACAAAAGCTTATGGATTACAGTCATACAGCAGTTTCCTTGTTTAAAGATTTGGGGGGAGTGGAACTTTTGGCTCACAGATTACAGATAGAAGTACATAGAGTTATTGGTTTGGCTGGAGCCAATGATAATTCAATGATAGTTGGTGAATGCTCTACATACAGTGATGATCAGTTGTACTCCCAGAAGAGGCTCATCAAGGTTTTATTGAAGGCACTTGGGTCTGCTACTTACGCGCCTGCGAATGCTACGAGATCTCAAAACTCCCATGATAATTCTTTACCAGCTACTCTGTCACTTATATTTGGGAATGTAGATAAATTTGGAGGCGAGATATATTCCTCAGCTGTGACTGTTATGAGTGAAATTATTCACAGAGACCCAACTTGTTTTTCAGCTTTGCATGAATTGGGACTTCCGGGTGCATTTTTATCTTCGGTGGGAGCTGGAATACTTCCTTCTTCAAAGGCTCTTACATGTGTTCCTAACGGCCTTGGTGCCATTAGTCTTAATGCCAAAGGCTTAGAAGAAGTGAAAGAAACTCATGCATTGCGGTTTCTTGTCGAGATCTTCACCACAAAGAAATATGTAGTAGCAATGAATGAAGGTATTGTTAACTTGGCAAATGCTGTGGAGGAGCTGTTGCGCCATGTATCTTCACTGAGAAGCACCGGTGTTGATATAATCATTGAAATTGTTGATAAAATTGCTTCCATTGGAGATGAAAATTGTACAGGGTCATCAGGAAAAGTTAATGGGAGTACTGCAATGGAAATGGATTCTGAAGACAAGGAAAATGAAGGTAGTTGCTGTTTGGTTGGTGCGATAGATTCATCTGCTGAGGGCATCAGTAATGAACAGTTCATTCAGCTATGCATCTTCCATGTGATGGTGCTGGTTCACAGAGCAATGGAAAATTCTGAAACATGCCGGCTATTTGTGGAGAAATCAGGGATTGAAGCTTTACTGAAGCTTCTATTACGGCCCAGTATTGCGCAGTCATCTGAAGGAATGTCTGTTGCTTTACACAGCACCATGGTTTTTAAGGGCTTTACTCAGCATCATTCTGCTCCACTGGCACGTGCCTTCTGTTCCTCTCTGAGGGACCATTTGAAGAAGGCTTTGACTGGATTTGGTGTGGTTTCAGGTTCCTTTTTGCTGGATCCTAAGATGTCGCCAGATAATGGAATCTTTTCCTCTCTTTTCATTGTTGAATTTCTTCTATTTCTTGCTGCGTCGAAAGACAACCGTTGGGTAACTGCATTGCTTACAGAATTTGGAACTGATAGCAAGGATGTTCTGGAAGATATTGGTCGCGTTCAACGTGAAGTTCTATGGCAGATTGCTCTTCTTGAAGATGCTAAGCTTGAGATGGAGGATGATGGTACTGGATCTGCTGCTGAGTCGCAACAATCAGAATCGAATACAAATGAAACTGAAGAGCAAAGATTCAACTCCTTTAGGCAATTTCTTGATCCATTACTAAGGAGGAGGATGTCAGGATGGAGTGTTGAATCCCAGTTTTTTGAGCTGATAAACCTGTACCGTGATCTTAGTCGTGCTACTGGTCTTCAACAAAGACTGAGTACTGATGGTCCTCCAAACCTCCGGCTTGGAGCCAGCAATCAATTGCATCAGGCTGGTTCTTCTGATGATGCTGGAACGAGTAGCAAGAAGGAATATGATAAGCAGCGGTCCTATTATTCTTCTTGTTGTGACATGGTGAAGTCACTCTCTTTCCACATTACCCATTTGTTTCAAGAGTTGGGGAAGGCAATGTTGCTTCCTTCTCGTCGGCGAGATGATACTCTCAGTGTGTCCCCATCTTCAAAATCAGTGGTTTCTGCTTTTGCCTCCATCGCACTGGACCACATGAATTTCGGGGGTCATGTGAATCCTTCTAGGTCAGAGGCATCCATATCAACCAAGTGTCGCTACTTCGGAAAGGTTATTGATTTTATTGATGGCATTCTACTGGACAGGCCAGATTCCTGTAATCCTATTTTGCTAAATTGCTTGTATGGACAAGGAGTTGTTCAATCTGTTCTGACCACTTTTGAAGCGACTAGTCAATTGCTTTTTGCGGTTAATAGAGCTCCAGCTTCTCCTATGGAGACTGATGATGGGAATTTAAAGCAGGATGAAAGGGAAGAAACTGATCATTCATGGATTTATGGTCCCTTAGCCAGCTACGGTAAACTCATGGACCACCTGGTGACATCATCATTTATATTATCTCCTTTTACGAAACACTTGCTTGCGCAACCTCTGACAATTGGAAATATTCCTTATCCACGTGATGCTGAGACATTTGTAAAGGTCCTCCAGTCCATGGTGCTAAAGGCGGTGCTTCCTGTTTGGACTCACCAACAGTTTACTGATTGCAGTTATGATTTCATTACTACAGTTATTTCTATCATTCGGCATGTATATTCTGGGGTAGAAGTGAAAAATGTCAATAGCAGTACCAGTGCTCGTATAACTGGTCCTCCTCCCAATGAAACGGCTATTTCAACAATAGTAGAGATGGGATTTTCCAGATCCAGGGCAGAAGAAGCTCTGAGGCAAGTTGGGGCAAATAGTGTGGAGTTGGCAATGGAGTGGTTGTTTTCCCACCCTGAGGAAACCCAAGAAGATGATGAACTTGCTCGTGCACTTGCCATGTCTCTGGGTAACTCTGGATCAGACTTGAAGGAAGATGTTACAAATGAAAATAGTCAGCTTCTTGAAGAAGAAATGGTCCAACTTCCTCCTGTTGACGAGCTGTTATCAACTTGTACAAAGCTTCTGCAGATGAAGGAACCTCTTGCTTTCCCAGTTCGGGACCTGCTTGTTATGTTATGCTCCCAAAATGACGGTCAATACAGGTCTAACATTATCACTTTTATTATTGACCAGGTGAAGGACTGCAGTTTGATTTCCAACAGCGGAGACAGTACTATGCTGTCTGCTCTTTTTCATGTTCTTGCTTTAATTCTTCATGAAGATGCAGTGGCACGAGAAATTGCCTTCAAGAATGGTCTAGTAAAGCTTGCCTCAGATCTACTTTCACAGTGGGATGCTGTGTCATGTGACAAGGAGAAACCCCAAGTTCCAAGATGGGTAACAACAGCTTTTCTAGCTATTGATCGGCTTTTGCAGGTGGATCAAAAATTAAATTCTGAAATTGCAGAGCAGTTAAAGAAGGATGATGTTGGTAGCCAGCAGCAGACTTCTATAATTATTGATGAGGATAAGCAAAACAAGTTGCAGTCCACCTTGGGATTATCTCCAAAGTATATAGACATACCTGAGCAGAAGAGACTCATTGAGATTGCTTGTAGTTGTATCCGGAAACAGCTTCCAGCTGAATCAATGCATGCTATTTTGCAGCTATGTGCTACTCTCACTAGAACTCATTCTGTTGCTGTTAGTTTTTTCGAAGCTGGGGGTTTACCTTTGCTACTTTCTTTGCCAACAAGTAGCCTCTTTTCTGGGTTTGATAATGTTGCTGCTACGATTATTCGTCATGTCCTTGAAGATCCTCAGACTCTCCAGCAAGCAATGGAATCTGAGATACGGCACAGCCTTGTGGCTGCCATTAACAGACATTCCAATGGAAGGGTCACTCCCCGCAATTTTCTTCTAAATTTAACTTCTGTGATTTCACGGGATCCAGTGGTTTTTATGCAAGCTGCTCAGTCTGTATGCCAAGTTGAGATGGTAGGCGAAAGGCCATATGTTGTCTTGCTGAAAGATCGCGACAAAGATAAATGTAAAGAGAAAGAAAAAGAGAAGGAAAAAGCATTGGAAAAAGACAAATCACAGACTACTGATGGAAAGGTTGTTTTGGGTAATATGAGCTCAACAGTTCCTGGGAATGGGCATGGAAAGCTTCCTGATTCAAATTCAAAGAATGTCAAGGTTCATCGAAAGCCTCCTCAGAGTTTCATAAATGTGATTGAGCTTCTTTTGGATTCAGTGGTAAATTTTGTACCCCCCTCAACAAATGATGCCATGGTAAACGTGCTCCTCGATACCCCGTGTTTAACTGACATGGACATTGATGTTGCTGCGAGTAAGGGGAAAGGAAAAGCTATTGCCACTGCATCTGAAGAGAATGAAGCAAGTACCCATGAAGCTTCCGCTTCTCTTGCAAAAACTGTATTCATTTTAAAGCTTTTAACAGAGATTCTCTTGATGTATGCCTCATCTGTTCATGTTCTTCTCCGAAGAGATGCTGAAATTAGTAGCTGCAGGGGGGCTCCTCAAAGGGGTTCTACTGGATACTGCACTGGCGGTATATTCTACCATATTCTTCACAAGTTTCTTCCATGTTCTCGGAATTCCAAAAAGGAAAAGAAGGTAGATGGTGACTGGAGGCATAAACTAGCAACCAGGGCTAGCCAGTTTTTGGTAGCTTCTTGTGTTCGCTCTACAGAGGCAAGAAGGAGGGTTTTTACAGAGATCAGTTATATTTTGAATGAATTTGTTGATTCATCTAATGGTTTCAGGCCACCGGGCAGTGATATACAAGCTTTTATTGATCTGCTGAATGATGTACTGGCTGCTCGCTCACCTACAGGTTCATACATTTCAGCAGAAGCTTCTGCCACTTTCATTGATGTTGGTCTTGTTGGCTCATTGACTCGAACTCTCCAAGTGTTGGACCTCGATCATGCTGACTCACCTAAAGTTGTTACTGGGCTTATCAGAGCTCTAGAGTCTGTAACCAAGGAGCATGTTCATTCTGTTGATTCTAATACAGGGAAGGGTGAGGGTTCAACAAAACCTCCTGATCACGATCAACCTGAAAGAACGGATAATGGTGGTGATGCTTCCCAGTCCATGGAAACTGCATCTCAACCTAATCATGATTCTACGGCAGCCGATCATGTTGGGTCTTTTAGTACTGTCCAAACCTATGGTGGCTCTGAGGCTGTTACTGATGATATGGAACATGACCAGGATCTTGATGGAGGTTTTGCTCCTGCTACTGAAGATGATTATATGCATGAAACTTCCGAGGATACAAGGGGGCTTGAAAATGGCATTGATACTGTGGGTATACGGTTTGAAATCCAACCCCATGTGCAAGAAAATCTTGTTGACGAAGATGACGATGAGGATATGTCAGGGGATGACGGAGATGAAGTGGATGAAGAAGATGAAGATGAGGATGACGAGGAGCATAATGATCTGGAAGAAGATGAGGTCCATCACTTGCCACATCCTGACACAGATCAAGATGATCATGAAATTGATGATGACGAGTTTGATGAGGAGGTGTTGGAGGAGGATGAAGATGATGAGGATGACGAAGATGGAGTTATACTTAGGCTGGATGAGGGCATCAATGGAATTAATGTTTTTGACCACATCGAAGTTTTTGGTAGAGATCATAGTTTTCCCAATGAGACTCTGCATGTGATGCCGGTTGAAGTTTTTGGCTCTAGACGTCAAGGGCGTACGACATCCATTTACAATCTTTTGGGTAGAACTGGTGACAATACTGCCCCCTCTCGGCATCCACTTCTAGTTGAACCTTCATCTACACTACACCCAGCTCCTCTCCGACAGTCAGGTAACTCTGATTAGTTCATTTTTCCATCTTTTTAAAATTTTTATAATATTTTTCTGAAGTTCTGAAAATGTAACTTCTTAGAGTTTGACCCTGATTTTTTTTTTTTTTTGGGTTTATTTTTATTTTATTTGTGTGTTTAATTTTGAAGCTCTTATCTTGTAATTTCTGATGTTCCCTGATTCTTTTCAGAGAATGCTCGCGATATGGTCTTTTCTGACAGGAACTTGGAGAACACGTCATCAAGGTTGGATACTATTTTCCGTTCGCTGAGAAATGGACGTCATGGACACCGATTCAACTTGTGGGCAGATGATAACCAGCAAAGTGGTGGATCAAATGCACCTGCAATACCCCAAGGCCTTGAAGAGTTGCTCGTTTCTCAGTTAAGGCGCCCAACCCCTGAAAAACCTTCTGATCAGAACACATCAACGGTGGAGCCTCAAAGTAAAGGTGAGGTCAGTCTGTTACAAGAATCGGAAGTGGGTGTTAGGCCGGAGACACCTACTGAAAACAATGCAAACAATGAAAGTGGTTATGTGCCTCCTCCCTCTTCTGCAGCAATGGATAGCCCTGGGAATGCTGAGATGAGACCTGCAGCAAGTGAATCTCTACAAGGAATAGATGCATCAACCACACACTCTCAATCTGTTGAAATGCAGTTTGAACATAATGATGCAGCTGTCCGGGATGTTGAAGCAGTAAGCCAAGGAAGTAGTGGAAGCGGGGCTACTCTAGGGGAAAGCCTCCGAAGCCTGGATGTTGAAATTGGTAGCGCTGATGGTCATGATGATGGTGGAGAAAGGCAAGGGTCTGCTGATAGAATGCCTTTGGGTGAGTTGCCAGCAAGTCGAACAAGAAGAACAAATGTATCATTTGGGAATTCTACGGCTGCTACTGTGAGAGATGCATCCCTTCATAGTGTAACTGAAGTTTCAGAAAATCCTAGCCAAGAAGCAGATCAGGGTGGTCCTACAGAGGAGCAGCAAATAAATGGTGATGCTGATTCTGGATCTATTGATCCTGCATTCCTAGATGCTCTTCCCGAGGAGTTGCGTGCTGAAGTTCTTTCAGCTCAGCAGGGCCAAACGGCACAGCCTTCAAATGCTGAACCACAAAGCACTGGAGATATTGATCCTGAATTCCTTGCAGCCCTTCCTCCTGACATCCGAGCAGAAGTTTTAGCACAACAACAAGCACAAAGGCTACATCAGTCACAGGAACTCGAGGGTCAACCGGTTGAAATGGACACTGTCTCAATAATTGCGACATTTCCGTCAGATATACGTGAAGAGGTACATCAGTTGTTGGCCAATAGTTTCTGTGGTATTCGGGTGTGTATCTATTCTACTTCACATTATTTTTATGTTACGTCCTCAGGTTCTCTTAACATCATCCGATGCAATTCTTGCTAATCTCACACCTGCTCTTGTTGCGGAGGCAAACATGTTGCGGGAAAGATTTGCGCATCGTTATCATAATCGTGCACTCTTTGGTATGTACCCTAGAAATCGCAGAGGTGAGTCTTCTAGACGGGGTGAAGGTATTGGATCTAGCCTGGACAGAGCTGGTGGAAGCAATGCTGCACGTAGGTCTATGGGAGGTAAGCTAGTTGAAGCTGAGGGGGCTCCTTTAGTTGACACCGAAGCTCTGCAAGCCATGATTCGGCTGCTTCGGGTTGTTCAGGTATTTACTCATTAGGGTACATTAGTTCTTTTTTTTTTTTTAAATGTGCTCTTTAATCTATGTATTGACGGTAATGTTATTGCAGCCACTGTATAAAGGTCAATTGCAGAGGCTTCTCTTGAATTTATGCGCACATAATGAGACCAGAACTGCTTTGGTGAGAATCCTGATGGACATGCTGATGCTTGATACAAGGAGGCCTGTCAATCAAGATGCATCTGAGCCATTATATCGGTTGTATGCTTGCCAGAGTCATGTGATGTATTCTCGTCCTCAATTTTTTGATGGTAAACCCTATATCTTGATCTTTTCTTTTTGGTGTACAAGTGTTAGCTTGTATGTGTTTAAAAGGGCCATCTGGCCCTGCCAAAGTGGGGTCTTAGGAAGGGTGAGTTGGACACATTCCTAACCTTCGATATTGCGCGAAGTGGCTGTTCTCAAGACGAACCTTCACATTCGCCCTTGACAACCCTAGACTTCTACCATTGTATGTGTTTGGTATTATAAATTTTTTTGCACTTGGAGTGATGTTTTAGTCACACTCAAAACAATCTATGTTACTAAATAATAAGGGAGTCGGTAGCTTATTTTCTCTGAAATGGTATACCTGGCTTCTAAGTGTATCACTATAATTATTATGGCAGTGAAATTGATCATTGACTAATTATATCCTCTTCATTCCATAGTTTTTAACTTTTGTTAAAATCCTGTGAAGTTCCATTCATTTATTGAACCTTCAAAGTGACCAAAGTTTTACCCAAAGTCAACCTTGGAGCTTGAAATATTTTATGCTAGATGCTTTAGGTTAAATATCCGCAAACTTGCACAAATTAAGTCCCAATGTTAAAATCTGAAATCCTAAGTGTAAATTCTTGATTATATTATGTATACGCTGCTCATATAGACAAGGGAGAAGCCTAAAAGATAATCGAGTGCAAGAAGTTTTTATAGTATTTATTAGCTGCAAGTTTCTTTCACCTTCTATTTTTTGTAGTTGGGGTAATATTTGGAGGAATTCATTGTTGCGATTTTTGATGATTTTGATGTGTAGTAGTAGCACCTGAAGTAGTCACCAGCTTCTTATATCTTGTCTCTCACTTTATAGGAATCCCACCCTTGGTATCTCGGCGTATTCTTGAAACTCTTACATACTTGGCTCGAAATCATCCCTTTGTGGCTAAGATTTTGGTTCAGTTTAGGCTTACTCGGCCTCCTTCACAAAAGATGGAGAATCTTGATCAGGCACGTGGCAAAGCCGTAATAGTTGTTGAGGAGGATGGAATAGATAGGAAGCAGCATCAGGAAGGGTACTCTTCCATTGCATTGCTTTTGAGCCTCTTGAATCAATCCCTTTATTTGAGGAGTATAGCACATCTTGAACAGGTAATGCTTTACATGATATGGAATTTTGGTTTCTTGAATAAATTTTTCAACATGCTAATAGAATGCTATGGTTTTGTTTTTTTCATTTTGGTTCTTGTTTCAGCTGCTAAATTTATTAGATGTCATCATTGATAGTGCTGAAAGCAAATCAAATTTGTCTGAAAAATCCGTGACAGCTACTACTGAGCAACCATCTGGTCCTCAGATTTCTTTATCAGATGCTGAGATGAACACAGACTCAAGTGGCATTTCCTCTGGGGTTGGTGTGACATCATCCAAGGCTGATGACTCCTCCAAACCCATGACTTCTTTTTCAGATACAGAATATGATACTCAAACTGTACTACTTACCCTACCGGAAGCAGAACTTAGACTTTTATGCTCATTGCTTGCAAAAGAAGGGTATGTTGGGGCTCTAAGGTCTATCACCTGTACTTATTGTGTGCCATTATGTCTTAGTTTCGTCAATTTTATATGGTCTAGGATTTTTTCTCTTGCTATGGCAGATGGATTTTTGTTTTCTGTTAGCCTTTTTCTGAGTGTCCTTTAGTATTTGCCACAATGCTACTGTAATGCTTCCAAAGTTTCATCTAACTTACATCATATGTTTCTAGCAGCATGTCAAGTATGTTAGTCATCAGCAGTATTGAACATGCCTAATACTTTATTGTATGTTGTGGTAGTTATTGTAACTCTATTTACAATGATATTTATTATTACCGTTATTTCCATTATTTCCATCCTGTTCGTTAAGTTATTGTAACTATAGTTATAATGATATTTATTATTACCATTATTTCTATCTTGTTTGTTAAGTTAGCCTAGATTTCTTTCAATTTACTTGTAATTCAAGTGCAAGGATTGGATTTGTTCTTTTAGCAATTATGTTCCTGTAATTGTTACAGTCTAAATAAATCAAGTCATGTTCTATCGGTATATTGAATATGTACCATAAGGAATAAGCGTCTTTTTTGTACATGCCTTTGCTCAATGAAATTAATATAATGGATGCACGTTAGACCTTTGGAAATTTCACGAGTCTCTAGATTTTTTAGGTTACTTTATTTGAGTAATGTTAATGTGTTGGTTATGCTTCTGAGTCCACCAGTTCTTATATTATATTGTCTTTTTGTTCTCTTGATGCATCATAACATGCCACACCAGACTGAGAAAACTAGGATTTTGGCTAACAACTAGTTTAATCTAATAATCTATATTATCGATTGTTAACTAAGAAGAAGTTCTTGCAACCCAGCAGCCTGGATGCAGGGGAAGGATATAGTAATCTGCAAACTTTAGAACAAAGTAGCATTGTGATATAGTCACCTCAATCTCAAATTTATATCCCAGGTACTCTCTGTGGATCGTGGGCACTATCTAAATATTTAATTACCAATGTCATTACTCATCATAATTAATAAATACATGATCATGTTATATGACGAACTTCATTAAACTAATACGGCGTCTCCTTTCCTTCTATGTTCTTTTGCTAGAACACGCGTTCTACTTTTGATTTGATTCCTTGTATACCTTCTGGGAATCATTGTTATCTTCTCTCTCTCTCTCTCTCTTTCTGACATATTATGTGGAACACCCAGTTTGTCAGACAATGCATATGCTCTTGTGGCCGAGGTACTGAAGAAGTTGGTGGCGATTGCACCAACTCATTGTCATCTATTTATCACTGAGCTAGCAAATGCTGTGCAAAGTTTGACGAAATCTGCTATGGATGAATTACACATGTTTGGAGAAGCCGAGAAAGCCCTCCTCAGCACTACATCTTCTGATGGAGCTGCAATTCTAAGGGTTCTACAGGCATTAAGCACTCTTTTTGCCTTACTGAATGAGAAAGAGAAGGATCATCAGATTCTTCCTGAAAAGGAGCACGCCGCTGCTCTTTCTCAGGTATGGGATATCAATGCAGCCTTAGAGCCTTTGTGGCTGGAGCTGAGTACTTGCATCAGCAAAATAGAGAGTTACTCAGATTCTGCAACTGATTTATCCACTGCATCTATAATTTCCAAATCTAAACAACCATCTGGTGTAATGCCTCCTCTTCCTGCGGGTACTCAAAACATCTTGCCATACATAGAGTCATTTTTTGTGATGTGTGAGAAGTTACATCCTGGGCAGTCGGGCGCAGCTCCTGACTTTGGTATTGCTACTGTTTCTGATGTTGAGGATGCAACTACTTCTGCTGGCCAGCAGAAAACTTCAGGGATGGTTCAGAAATTTGATGAAAAACACATTGCTTTTGTGAAGTTTTCAGAGAGGCATAGGAAACTCCTAAATTCTTTCATCCGGCAGAACCCGGGGTTGCTCGAGAAGTCTTTCTCACTCATGCTGAAGGTTGCCCGCTTTATTGATTTTGACAACAAACGTGCGCACTTCAGATCGAAGATAAAGCATCAACATGATCACCATCACAGTCCTTTAAGAATTTCAGTGAGAAGAGCTTACATTCTTGAAGATTCATATAATCAACTGCGCTTGCGGTCGACTCAAGATTTGAAGGGGAGGTTGACCGTTCACTTTCAAGGGGAGGAAGGTATTGATGCAGGTGGACTTACTAGGGAATGGTATCAGTTGTTGTCCAGGGTTATTTTTGATAAGGGAGCGCTCCTTTTTACAACAGTGGGTAACGATTCCACATTTCAGCCAAACCCCAATTCTGGTTATCAAACAGAACATCTCTCATACTTTAAGTTTGTTGGGCGAGTTGTGAGTATCTTTTCAATTGCTCTTCTTGTATTGAGCTATTGATTATGTACTTTTTGGTCATTCCTCCACATTTTTTTGCAGGTGGGGAAAGCTCTTTTTGATGCGCAACTTTTGGACGTGCATTTCACTCGATCATTCTACAAGCATATCCTAGGGGCAAAAGTTACTTACCATGACATTGAAGCTATTGATCCTGCTTACTTCAAAAACCTGAAGTGGATGCTCGAGGTATGCTGCATGTCAAATTTTCAGTACTCTCTCTCTCTCACCCACCCCCACCCCCCAACACATACACACGCACGCACATGCCCGTACGCCCACACATAGACAGACAGTATCTTTAATTTTGGATGTCCATAGCTTTCCTCTAATTTTGCTTAGGAGTAACTTGTTTTTGTATCTTGCTTATTTTTGCAGAATGATACAAGTGATGTTCTAGACCTTACCTTTAGCATTGACGCTGATGAGGAGAAGCTGATATTATATGAAAGGACAGAAGTAATGACTTCCCCACCATTTTGTTTTTTCATGAACTGATTTATTATAAATAATTGTCATGTTTAAATCTGGTTATCTTAATGCAGGTAACCGACTATGAATTGATCCCAGGTGGACGGAACATTAAAGTTACTGAGGATAACAAGCACAAATACGTTGATTTAGTTGCTGAGCATCGGTTAACAACTGCTATACGCCCTCAAATTAATGCATTTTTGGAAGGATTCAGTGAATTAATTCCTCGGGATCTGATAGCTATTTTTAATGATAAGGAACTGGAATTATTAATAAGTGGTCTTCCGGATATTGATTGTAAGTTCTTGATCAATTTGAGCAATTGTGAGCCTTTTTCAGATATAATAGCATATTTACTTTTTTCCCCCTCAATGCCTTTGAATACTTAGACCTACTGTTTTAGCTAATATTTTCATATCAATGTCTTTCAGTGGACGACATGAAGGCAAATACCGAGTATTCTGGGTACAGCGCTGCATCTCCTGTCATCCAGTGGTTTTGGGAGGTTGTTCAAGGTTTCAGCAAGGAGGATAAGGCTCGTCTTCTGCAGTTTGTGACTGGCACCTCAAAGGTATTTGGCTTTTGTACATCATCAAATTATTTTTGACAATACGTCATGCACTACATAGTTTAAGAGTATCTTTTGCCCTAGGAAAAGGAACTCTAAATTTAAAAATACATATAAATTTCTTTATCAGGTAGTTGAATGCTAATTGACAATACACATTTAAGCTATATCTAGGCCATGACCTTTAATTAAAATTGTTGATGCGTAAAGGTGTTAAGGGACTTTTTGGGATTTCTTTGGATAAAGATGCATGGATAAAGGATTATACGGATTTGGAGGGGGATGTGATGTTTTGGAATGTAGCTTTTGATAGAAACTTCCATGACTAGGAGTTAAATAGTGTTAAGGTATTTGTTTTGAGAGAATTTATTCAATTATAGTTGATAGTCATATTTTGGTGGTGGATCAAGGAGCGAGAGTCAAATAATTCTATTTAATAAGTTGTGGTTAAAGTCAGTTCCTTCTAAAGTGTATTTCTTTGTGGACTGCAATGTGAGAAATGCTTGACTATTGACGATTTAGTGAAAAGGAACTTTGAGATGACAAATTGGTGTATAATGTGCAAAGAATTGGGTTGTCATCTTTTGCTTCATTGTAAGGTGACTTCTGATTTGTGGGCCGTTATGTTTTCCTTGGGTTGAATTAGGTTATGCCCCATATTACTCCTTTAATTGATTGAGAGTTTGTGGGTTAGGCACCCCATGCTATTTTTTGGACCCTTTGGAAGGAGAGCAATAGGAGAATTCTTGGAGGGTTTGTTTGTCTTTTGTATTGAAGTCGAGATTAGTTATGGATCTTTTTGTTTGAAAAGAAGATTGGTGTGTTTTTGTAACCAAGAATCCTTTGCCAATCTTATGGTTTCATTGTCATTACAATTTTTAGTAGTTATTTTGTAATTTGTTTTCGGTTGTGTACTTGCTCAAGGGCTTTGCTTTTTTTTTAGTACATCAATACAAATTTATTTCATCTCCACCAAAAAAAAAAAAAAGAATGTCCGGAACAGTTTAGAAATTTATATGTACCACAACTTTTACAATGCAATCTTGCTCATGTACACATGATGTATTTTTTTTGCTGAAAGGTAATATATTTTTACACAAAAGGCCGAGGTATACAAAATGTATATATTTCATTCACACATGATGTATTGAGTCAAATTATCTCATATAAAACCATGTGAGATGTGTTGGGCTTATTAAATTAATGAAAAGTGTAGTAATTGGTGTAGGCAGGGCAGTTGATCGTCCTTGCTTTGCAAGATTCTTGGAGTACTGATTAGAATTTTTGTCCACCCTATTTAAGCCTTCCTCTTGGTGATGATGTCGAAAATCTAGTGGCAGAGATGTTCTAATTAGCTTAGTGATGAAAAGGGGTTGTAAAACAACTCTACAACGATGTAGTGTCCCAAATTCATGTTAGTAAAAGTGTGTCAAATTAATGTTAATAGATAGACTCAATCCACTGGAATTCATTGTTATCAATTCTGTCATTTACATGGAGATCCTCTCATTTCTTTGGGTACGTTTAATTCTTATTTTCAAGAAATGTAAGATATTATTTTTGTAATTTGATATCTCCTCTCCATGTTGCCCCTTTAGTGCGTTACCAAATGCATCTTATTGGTACAAAACTGTGACTCTTACGGATTCGTGTATATATATATATATATATATATATACATGAACTTTATGTTTGTAGGTACAATTGTATGTGCCTGTTTATAAATGTGACTTCTAAGCGGTGTTCTTTCCAACTCTTCCAGGTACCTTTAGAAGGCTTCAGTGCACTTCAAGGAATTTCAGGCTCTCAGAAGTTTCAGATTCACAAGGCATATGGCAGCCCTGATCACTTGCCTTCTGCTCATACTTGGTAACCTTCGTTTCTAACCATTGTTGTTGTTGTTGTTGTTGTTTTATTTTATTTAAAAAATTTCTCTGAATATAAATTTTCTTCAAAACTGCCTGAGAGTGTCTTCCACTTTGTGCTGGTCACACAATTTAGCTTGTTATCAAGGCTTTCTTTTTAGTTCAGCGTAAATTGTGATTAATATTTGTATATAATCTACAATTTATAGAGAAACTTTTAACATTTTCATCTTTTCTTGGGTGGGTGCAGTTTCAACCAGTTGGATTTACCAGAATATCCTTCAAAACAACATCTAGAGGAGAGGCTGCTACTTGCCATCCATGAAGCCAGTGAAGGATTTGGATTTGGTTGATTAATAGAAATGAGAGCATTAAATGGTCATGTAGATAATATAAAGTCAAAAAAATATCATGACAAGAAATTGGGAGGGGCATAGGTGGCATTTGAGAATTCAAAGTGGATACATGTTAATATACTGTACAGGTCCTAAATTTGCAATAGCAAATGCTACTGGCAGTTTTTAATTTTGCCAATCTGCTCTTGTTTTGTTTTGTTTTTAGTTTTTAGTTTTTTTTCTTTCTATTGTCCTCCTAAAATTATAAATAATATTTATTCCAGTGCTTGTTAAACCCGTCTATCTTTGCACTTTTTAAATTTCCCTTATCCGAAATTTATATGAGAATTTGACAACTTTAAAACAGAAAGGCAAAAAAATTAGAAAGTAATTAAACATTGTAGATTTTTAAACGAGCAATGCTATACATTGCTACAACGAATCACTACAAGAAGAAAATGAGGATTGTTTTGGAAAATCACTAGTGGGTATTTTTAAAAATTCACGATATTTCTTTTTTGTAGCGATACTTGCAGTGATAAAAAGCAAATTCAAACTGTGACAGAATTAAATATGTGGACCTATCAATTTTTTTTTTTTTTTTTCCTTTTGTTAAAAACAAAAATTGCGAAAATTTGGTGCTTACAAATTAGACACCCATTAGACGTCATTTGATTTTGCACTGGAGATTTTTTTTTTTTTTTTTTTTTTTTTTTTTTTCAATTGGCATCTTAGTTAAAAAAGTGCAATTTCTGAAACCCTTTGTAGAAGGCAATACCCACAGAATTTGATTCTAATGACTATTTAGACAGGTATTAGGGTGCCTTTGAGTCAATGATTAGACAGTGGTAACCTGCAATTTAGACCTCACTCAACATAATTCAATTGCATCAACTGGCAAAATTCTAAAATGTTTCAGGACCCTTAACATCAACTGACACAATCCCAACAAAAACTGGTCATAATTCATAACCCCAACACACCCATAATTCATAACCCCTAGATATCATTCCTTGTACAAGTAATGCAGCCCCAGAAGCATTTGCCTCAAGCATTACTTACACAATTGAAATGTTACAGAAAAAAAAAAAAAAAAAAAAAAAAAAAGATGATATGATACAAGCTGAATTGCTAAAGTGCAACAGAGATCAAACTGCAACATGACATAAATGCATTTGCTTCCACTCTACACTATCTTGACCAAAGCCTAGTTCTATTATCTCTCTCCTTGATCTTTGCTTCTTGTTCTCTGTTAATTCTGTTATTAGATAAAGGCCTTTGAGCAGCAGTAGTGAGTGGTTTGGTAGTTCTTGTTATCCTTGCAAATGCTTTAGATGGGTCAATATGCCTAGCCTTATTTGAATCAGTTGGCAATGTCGTCTTCTCGAGTAAAGAAGCCGATAATAGGAAACTGTTCTCAATCCCTCTGCTTTGGAATTCTCTTTTCCTCCTTAACTCGCGTAGGGAGTCAGTTCCTTTAAGCAAGACAGACCCCTGGTTCATCGGTCGGTTACAGGAGTTTAAGCTCCTTAAACTCTGGGAATCCGTGTCGCATATTGTTTCTGCTCTTGACAAGTCTTTTCCTTCATTAGGGGTGGCTGCTGACTTTTCAGCAGAACATAGTGGAGGCACACACTTTGATTGTTGTTCTTGCTGTCTTATCTTTTCTTCAAGCTCTTTAATCTGCCATAATATGTAGAAAAGCTATAATTCCTAAGATTATATAAATTGCAGCATAATACCTGTATATGCATCACAAAAAATGTTGAAAGAACCTTTTGATAAAGCAACTGAGATCCTTGGTTGTCTTCTTGCATTTTCAACTTGTTTTCAAGTTCTTTAACCTGGAAAAACAGAGTGCAAGAAGTTAGTTTTTTTGCTTTCTATCATTTGCTGGTGGTGATAGGCATTGAAGATTTATTCAGTCGTGCAGAAGTGGACCTGTAGAAATAAATAACACCATGAAAATGAACTGAAAAATGAGAGCATAACAGAAGTAACAAGATGAAAGAAGAGAAGATGGGGGAGGGGGGGTTCTTAAATACAACAGGTATATATTTACATGCTTCATTTTGTCAGTGACTGTCTGGTAGCAAAAGTAATCTAGGAGCTTCCACATGATGAATAAGTGCAAATCCAAATTCATTTTCCAAGTTCGACCCACAAAACGGCATAAAGATGACCCCTTATTTAGGTTTGGACTCCGCAACTGCCAATATCCCAATTTTGAGTCTTTGGGGCAGAGAGAGAGAGTATTTAGATTTGGACTTGGCGGCATAACTGCCACCATCCCACAGTTTTTTGGGGCTCTTATGGGTTTGAGAGGGGAAATTTCTATTAACTAATGGGTTTGTAGCAATAAATGGGAGAAAATTGTTGAAGAAATGAATTCATCAGTCGCAACAACCTTTTGTTGAAGGATCATGGAATGAAGCTCAAACTCTTTTGTTCTCTCTTTCAACTTGTTCTCAAGATCCTTCACCTGTGTTACATAAGAAAAGCGATCAATACTTCACCTTTATTTTGAGCACAGCTTCTGCCCAACACAATAAGAGTAATTACTGTCATGTCACTAGTCCACTCAAATTATACATGACATAAAACCCTTTCCTAATTTGACAATGACGAATATATTAATACTCCAATAAAACTAGTAGTTGGATTGCTCTGAAAGGTTATAGTGATTATTTACTACGTTAATTGATTATGCACATCTAAGGGCGGGCGGTCTCAGCTCTACAACCTTTGCAATTGCCAACCTGTTGCCAACAACAGTATGCCACATCATAGTACAAAGGGTGCTGCCATCATTTTACCAAACAAAAGAAGTTAATTACTCAAATGCCACTCACTTTTCTGGAAAAATTATTGCAGCAATCCCTGTATCTTGATGTGCGGGTATTGTGATTAGAGCACAATCTACAATAGGAAGGTCTAAATGAAGAATAAAAATAAGGGCCCGGAGAGCATAGTCTTCTGTTAAAAATTGAGTTTAGAGAAATAGCTTTGGTTGCAGAAACCTTGCATTGAAGAGTCATGGACTCTACATGTGTATGCTCTTTCAGCTTGTTCTCGAGCTCCTTGACCTTTGCAGAAACAACACAAGTCAGATGAGATAATTTTTGGTTGCCTATGACAAAGGAAGAATGTGAAACTAAAAAAAAAAATTTCATCTGGCTAGTAACCTTTTGCTGAAGAGTCAAGCAAATTTCTTCCTTCCCCTGAACTCCCTCTGAAAGTTGCAACAACTGCTTCTCCAGCTGTCTACATAACTCAATCTTTGACTCAAGCTGGCCTTCGAGTTCATTGACCTTTTCCTGTTGATTCCTGCAGGTCTGATCTTTGACTTTGACCTTAACTTCTAAGTTTTGAAAGTTCTCTTCTAACTTTTGTAAAGCGTCATCTTTGGATCTAGATTCTTGTTTTGCTTTATCAAGCTTCAGAAAATCAGAAACTGGGAACTAAGTATTCATTCGTTCAGCTCATCAATATAAGAAAAATTCGATTAACATGCATGTGTGTGTGGGTGTAAAATAAAATTAATGAAGAAACACTCCAACTAGTCATCATCAAGCTTACCATCATTTTCAACTTTTGAAGCTCACCCGCATCAATATGCTTCTTAGCAGGACCCAACTCAACACCTCGAACTCGAGTTGCAAAATTTAACGAACTTAAAGTCTCACCTAAGTCCTGCTCTGAAGGGCTGATTTGCACAAACATAAGAGCTTTGGAGTCACCCCCTGCAGCACAAGTAGAAACATTTACAGACTGACCCCGACCAAAAAATTAAAACAAGTAGAGTTGTCTAGTTCAAGAGATGGTTGGGAAATTACCTATTTTGTTGCATGTCACAATAATTTTAATTTTATTTGATGTCTCTTTCCTTCTCGTATGCATAAATATTTTAGGATTTCAAAACAAGATGATGTTTCAATACTTTATCATCTTTCAATAACCATTTTTTTTTTTCATTGGCACCATTCTAAAAGGATGGATTCCCTTTCTAAAAATCTACTAAATGAAATGGATTGGCGTTCATCTCCATGTGGTGTCAAAACATCCCTTTTTGCTGATACACTAAAATGCACGTAAACATGAATCTATTTCATGCAGTTGCTCACCTAATGAATCTTGAAGTAAATGTGTGAGCTTGGAATTCCTGCAAAATCCCAACAAACAAATCAGAATATAAGGACTGGCAAGATATACCTGAATATAAGATCGGTAAAAATGGACCTATATGGAATGTGGCTGTTTTTGGCTGCCAGAGCCGATATCACATCCCCAAGAGCTGAAAGCGATCTGTTAATGTTTTGAGCTTCCTTGAGCCGTTCACCTTGCACCTCTGTTTTTGCTAGCCTCTCGCTGCCTGCCAAATCCACAAGCCAAAGCTTGCTATTGGTGCAATCACCGTTTATCATATTCTTTGCTCTTACCATTATGGAAATCATGCTAACACAAAAGAAATATATATTAAGAAATGATGATAAGATTTAAAAACTAAGCAAATGCCATGGAATTTCACATTCTTTATGCAAAAAAAACTCCAGTTTAAAGCATATTGGGCAAAATCAGGTTGACAACTAACCAGTGAGATCGGCTACTATGTTCATTCACATTGTTTGATCCTACAGCCCTTCCATTGCTTCCAGCTTGCAGAACATCCCAGACCTCCTTTATGTTCTCGACTCTAGCTTCCACAATCCCTGGAACATGATGAACCCCTTCAGAAGCTTGCCTTATCTCCAACCTAAAATACATAAGTTCAAGTTTCAATAGGCAATACATTCATTATTCAAATAAGGCAACCTGAAATCAAGATATTGAAGCCAAGCCATTTTTTAACCTCCCTGAGCTTTTGGAAGCCATATCCTGAGGCTAATCACAAAAATGAAGTAATTTATTTGAGGCTCTTTTTTTCCCCCAAAAAGTATTTGAACAGGGATGAAGAGTTTGTAACTATACTTCTTTGATGTAGGTGAAGTGGCAAGCAAGTCCTTGATTTGCTCATTGTAGACTTCAAGCACACTGACAGATATGTTGTATGTACAAGTCTCTCTCCTTTCCTCAGCTATTTTAAACAACTGCTCCAGAGTCCTATAATTGACTCCTCGATTCTGCTTGGTGCCTTCCATTGTGAAAGTCTTTCCTGTTCCAGTTTGCCCATATGCAAATATACAGACATTGTAGCCATCTAACACTGAATTTACCATAGGTAAAGCATTCGCAAATATGTCAACTGTCATGGAAAACGACAACTCCAAGTCAATATGAGTTCTATAAGTAATTGCATTTATGCAGTATCCATTAAACAAACATATTCCAAGATTTTTTTGGATCCAGAAATCACTCCCAATTTGAAAATTTTAGTTAAGACCATATCACAAAACAGCCAGCAAACTGGTTTAGAAAAATTTCAGCAAGAATATTAAAAACTAACTGACAAAATAATAATAATTTGAGTGGGGAGAGATAATGAACATTCTGGAGATAATTCAGGAAATTTTAAACATAATTAGGAATCCTTCACCATATTCAAGATTTGTAATTCACTAAGTTATACACAATAAGACGAGGCATACATGCCTAATTAAAAAAATTGTATTACTAAGGATGTTCACAAGTTTAGAGAATTTTGTCACAGTGTTGGGTGCATACCTTGATCATCCTTTGGCGTATAAACTCGGTCAAATTTGAAGATTTTCTTTGTTGAACCAGATGTAAATATCCCGAGCTCTCCTTCCTTTGCTGTCTCAAAATCTACAACTGTCGCATACCCAGCTGATACCTCTAACTTACTTAATGGGCGGCACCTACAAAACACCCTGATGTTTCCTGAAATGCAGAGTTAAATAGAGAAGCTTGAGTCAGTTCAATTCTCAAGCTGAGGATATGATTGAAAAAAAAAATCAAATTATTTTTACAAAAAATAAATGCCTTTTGCTTCCTGAACTTGGTTATAAAGCTTCTTCCTCTTTGCATGCTCCTCACTATACTTCAATTTAAGATCGTCATATTGAGTGACTGCAATCCAGAAAGAGTATAAGACAAATAAATTCCAACGCCAATTATGGTCCAGTGCTGATGAGAACTTACCCAAGGCTTGAACAGCAAATACCATCGTATTCAATTCAGGAATTGAATCAGCACAAGCATGTGCTTCACATGAGAGCTGAGAATGCTCTTGCTTCATGGTCTGCAAAAAAAAAAAAACAGCAATCACTATGTAACTGCACATCAACCTGATTTGAAAACAGAAATGCAGCAAAGGTTTCCTTTATTTGTACATCAAAAAATTGAATGTTTACCGTTATTTTCCTTTCTAATTCATTAAAAGCTGTAACCCAGAACTTCCTGGCATGTTCATACCTACATGAAACATCCCTCAACTTTGCTGCTTGGTTTTTCATAGCTTGATCTAGATGGAGAACAAATTCAGTTTTCAGACCACAAGTAATTTAACATATCCATCAAATGGACCGTGAATAATGGTATGACATTTGATGGATCCCACAGACTGGATTTCAAGAGTAAGAAAATTTTGAGTCGCATGATATAAATCACCTGCACTCTAAACTTTTTTTCCGCTTTCTGATAGTTAAAACTTAAAAGCCTCACTGAATACAACTGAATCTCTCCTTACCTAGACAATGATTTTGGAAGGACTTGTTGTCAAGTTCCATGCTAAGCTTCTCTAGCTGCTCATTGGCTGCTGTCAGTGACATCCAAGCCTCGTAACATTCATCTGTCTTGAGCTGGCATTGTGTACGCAACTCCTCTATCTTCTTTTCATACATGGCCGAAGATCTTATCCTCATAACTTTATCCTGAAAACCACATCGATTTGAAACCAAGATAAACAACAATTAAAAGGGTCAAAAGTCCTACTTTCCATTTGCAGTATAGCTAACCTGAGCTAAAGAAATTTCAATCTCAGCAGCACAGTTGTTGCATATGAGATATCCATGTTTCACCTGAGATGCTTTATTCAAGTAGTAAAAGGATACAAATGAGTCTCAAAAGTAAGTCTGGTTTGGAAATGTTTAGAAAGCAAATTATTCATGTGGAAGAGAAGATACCGTGTAATTTTGGTGCTTTTTTAATACAGATCCCACTAACTATTGGGCTTCCATGAACTCCTTCGAACCTTATAACAATTGCCCCATCCTCCCCCACAGGAACTCTAACATCTACCAACTGTAACGGCTTATTGGCTCCAACAATCGAATAGATATCGAGAGCAGATAGAACCTGGCATTTTAACCAATAATAATAATAAAAAAAACCTTTTCAGAACTAATAAAAAATTAATTAATAAAGTACGAGCTTCTACTTGAAATTTTCTTGCCTTCTCTTCCTGCATGAAAACATCAAAGACCCTCATTCCTTTCGGACCATTCGTGTTTATAATTTCCACAAAATGAAGATCAATATGGTATTCTCTTGGGGGGAGGTTGTCAAACCGGTAACAGAAATTTCCAAACCGTGCGGACTGATAAATGGAAGGGTAATCACCAGCATCGATTATGGTTTCATCTGTTCTTAAAACATCCCCTCCTTCGAAAAAAGTATCAGGCTTGATGTATGAAATGGAATCTCCTTCACTAAGAACTCCACCTCCAGCATTCACAAACATCACAACATCATCTGGTTCATGAGACAAAATACCGTAAACACTAGAATCCTCAAAACATTTAGAGGTTGTTTGGGTATCTAGGTTTTACTCTTTAGTAGCAGTAAAACCTAAGAATATTGAAAACCCAATTCAAACGAATTCAAAGATCATAACTAAGACACAAAGATACCTCTATGTGTGTGCGCGTGTATGTAAACCTGTGCAATTGATGACTAAACATAAACAATTGCATTTTAAACAGATCAAAGCTAATAATTAAGAAAATGAAGCACCCCCAATACAGATAATAAAAAAACCCACACAATTTCAAAAAGATAAAACCCTAATAAAACTGAAAAATGAATATAAAAAAGAACAATTCATCAGTTTATTTACTGAGAAAACTAAAGGAAAGAAAAGAAATAATAATTTGAATATCATGAACAAAGAAACCGAGCAAAATAGTGTTATTTAGGCTCAGTTGAGTTGAGGCTTTCCTTTCTTGGGTCGCAGAAAAAAAAAAAAAAACTTTAGAATTTCTTTTATTTTCTTACCTTCTCTCAGCAACCAACCAGAGGGGGAAAAAAACACTAAAAAAAAATGCAGAAATGAATTAACACAAGCAGACACAAACCTGTGCAGTTTATATTCTTTAACCCAGTACGAATCAGTCTCGAACCCGAGACACATAACGCGTCGTCGTTCTCATCGTCTTCATCTTCTTGGTTTACATTTTTTGGATCTTTTTCAGTGTGAAGATATGACCAAGAACATGGGGACAAAGCTTCTGGGTCTTGGTGATGAGACGAGGTGGATCCACTCACTGCCATGAGAAAGTGTTTTGATTGTTTGAGAGAAGGTAGAGAGAGAGAGAGTTCTTCTTTTCTTCACCAGCGCTGGCCACTCATTGTTGTGTCTCAAGTTTCAAATTTCAAATTTATATGCTTGGTGTGAGTTAACGGTCGTTACTTTTTGGCTTGAGGCTCCTTCAGTCCTTGAGGCGCCTATGAATTGGAGCCTTGAAGGGTTAGAAGTAGGGTTAGCTTTGTCAACATCAAGAAAACAAGTCTTGTAAATTTTTTTTTTCCTTTTTGAGATTGAGCAATTATTAAATATTAAGTTTCAAGTCTAATATTTTAGGCATATTTAATAAACGAGTCAATTTTAAGTAAGTTAAAATTCGAGTAACAAAAAAAAGAAGTCATGTTAATAACCCTATGTCTATGACATGCATTATAGATCGTCCTCATTGTGGTAACATTGAGAGCATCCCATTACTTCAATATAATCAAAATCTCTTTGGGCCGAACCAAACTCTTGGACATATAAGGGCCCGTTTGGATATGCTTATGCTTGTGCTGTTGAAGCAGAAGCATAAGTCAAGTGCTGCAGAAGTAGAAGCCAATTATGTTTGGATACTGCATTTCAAAGTGCTGTATTGTAGAAGTAGAAGTCAATTGTCTGTTTGGATACTGATCGCTGGAAATACGGGAGGTTAAATTCCGTATTTACGGTCAATA
>JAESVK010000050.1:1266139-1302176 GCA_017140935.1 Hamamelis virginiana | reverse complement strand
ATAATTCCAAGTGGAAAAAGAGGGGATATTCTACTGAAATTGAAAGTGCATAATTAAAAGCAATAATTAAAACTTAAAAAAAAAATAAAAAACCTCTTCTCTCCAAGTGGAAAAAGAGACAATTGCATCGTGTGTGAAATTGTGTAAATTGGAAAATACTGAAATTAAAATAAGAACTGAGAATAACAACTGAAAAATAAATTTACTCTCTGAAATTAAAATGACTGAACTGAACAGTAGTACAGTATATGGAAGCAGAAAATAGTCAAGACTTAGATGCACGTGGCATAAAAATCTACGAATATTTCTGATAAAACGCAACACTCAACTAACAAAGGAAAATAAATTGCTTAACAATTCTTGCACTTGACAAAATTCAACAACAGAGGAAAAGCTAAACTGCAACTGACTACATACTAGGGACTTGTGCTTTGGACTTCCCCCTTCTCCTCCTCTTTTCTTTGTTGGAGATGCTCCTTTTATAGATGCTTGAAGATGGGTTAGGAAAAATCCACTCAAAGTGGATGATGTAAGTGGTGACATCATGGTGGCAATTTAATATATATTTTTTTTCATGCTTCCCAACCACCCTTAGATATTTTCTCATTCTTATCACATTCTCACTCTCACATACATATCCATTAGCCACCTTTGATGACAATGTAATATATATATTATATATATATTATATATATTACATTATATAAATAGTATATTAGATAAATATGTATATATATATATATAATATAATAAATATCATGCTATATTAAATCTAAAATATATTAAAATATATATATATATATACCGACACTAATGCATATATTAAAATATATATATATATATATATATATATATACTTGGAGAGACGTCCGACACTAATGCATATATTATATATAATAAAATATATATATATATTTATATATATATACATATATATATATAATAAAATATAAAACCGACACCGACTATATAATATACCGACACTCATAATATAATATATATAATAAAATATATAAAATATATATATATATATACATATAATAAAAAAATAAACCGATATTCATGATAAACCTGTGTGGGCAATCTCATGCTACAACTGCTTGATTTCACATTGATTTTTACCTGCAATGCAAAACAAAAGCAAACCAATTACGCGCACCTGCTCCACACAACTTTAATCTAAAATAAAGATAAAAATAAAAACAAGCTAAAATGCTACTCGATAATTGCAACAATTCTAAAATAACTGAAAAGCACTAAAATGACCTAATTAACCTAATTAACATGCCTTTAGGGCTTTAACAAAGCTTACTTTGGGGGTTTAATTTCGAAAATTTTAGCACTTATCAGATACCATTTGTTGAAGCTACTTATAATACTGAAATGACCCAATTACCCTTGCAATTTTTTTTTTTTTTTTTTTTTTTGCTTGTTTAGCAATCAAAATTCTATTGGACAAAATTATAATAAAATTATAATTAAGTTATAAAATTAAATATGTTTCATACAAATATTAAACTAAAGATAAGTGCAACAAAATTCTGCTTTATATAATAAATTAATACAAAGTAAAGTCTATCTACAAGGACAAGATTGGCATTTGAAAATTTTATTAACCAAAAACAACTTGTGCTTTTATGAGAAGCAAGTCCTTAAGTGTTTCATGCATTAAGCACAAAAAAACAATTTTTCTAATTTTTTTCTACTTCTCTCTTTTTACCCAAACACACCCCACTTGTACTTTTGGACACCAAAAGCAACTTATATTGCTTCTACTTCTCTATCCAAACAAGCACTAAGTGCCCTCAAAATGCTTCGAGGCCAGATGATTGCACACTCCACATGCTATCTTCAATATACAATCATCATTATCATCAAAGTTCTAGCCCTTAAATGCAAAAGGGTACCGCACTTCTTTGTGCCAGTATCTTTGGTTGCTTTATATCTTTGTCCTCTCTCCATTCATGTTTGCATCTCTATAATTGCCACTCTTCTCATAAGCAAACATAACTCTTACTTTCCTACCATTGTCCTATGCCTCAGATGTTGTCATCACAAAGATAAACCCATTTCTCTTACCAACTTCCCAAATCTACTCATATAACGCTTCTCTACTCTTAAATATTTACACAAAAGTCAATTTATCAAAGGTTAAAAAAATTTACAAAAATAATCCATTTACAAGTGTAAGTGTTGAAATATAAACTATCTTACCTCCTAAGTAGTAAATTCATTACTATAATCATTTACAATTTAATTTCTGAATTAACCATGCTTAGGTGGAAGTGTCGACCTACAAAAAAATCAGAAGGATCAAATTGGACAGTTTTTTTTAAGATATTATAAAATCACTTCATGTTATCTTGATTTTAATTATAATATTAATTTTTTGCAATCATTGAACAACTTGGAGAAGCTGGAACTAAGTGGGGTAATGCAGTTGATAGCTTTGTGACCTCCAAAGGTATATTGTCTACAATTTAAGGTCATTTAGTGACAAGGCTGGACCACCTATATATATTCCTTTGATCTACATCCCATTGAAACCAAAGATGTTCTAATGAAAATTCAAGAATTGAGTTCTTATAAATTTGATTATATTCTCTTAGTAATCCATTCTTTTTGGAGGAATTTGGGTACCATAACATCCAATTGAAAATCTGTCATCAACAAGATCAAATGGGTGTCACCCAAAATTTGACAAAGTCCAAGCCTTGTCTTGACCAAATACAATAATTTTTAATCTATTTTGTTACTTTCTAGTTTTTCCTCAACTACAATTGTGAGCAAGAACTTTGAATGAAGAATTTGTAACAACTAAAAGTTAATTTATTTCTAAGGTAAGATGGCTTGGGCTCAAATAACTCAATTGATAACAACTAAATGCGCACACACACACACACATATATATATATACACAGTACAAAACAAAACAATTGAATTGAACTTGATTCAAACATCTAGGCATTAATTATATTATTCCCTTTAATGGGTTAAGTCCCAAGTTGCTAATTATTTTAAAAAATTATAGAACTCAACACAATAGAACTACTTTGGCCAAAAAAAAAAAACACACACAACAACTGAAAAATTAATTGTACATCAGCAGAATTAATGTAAACAACAGTTAATCCTTTGGCAATAAAATAATGAAAGATCAGGCGGTATCCCTGTGAACTCTCCACACATAGAAGAAGGCATAGAAGCTTTTCCATTTTAGGTGTGATTGTTTTTGCAGGGAAATAATGAAAGCTCATCACAGAACAATAAAATTTTATCCAAAAGCCACACTAGCTAGAAGGGGAAGAGTTACAGAACAAGACCCATAAACAATTTCCCTACAATTTTTTTTTTTCATGGCTTTTGGGAAAGTTCCCTTTTGTGGTTGTTAGAGAACAATACAAGATTGGAAAATGAAAAAAAAAAAAAAAAAAAAAGGCTTGAGAAAAAAAGCAAGTTTCCATTGATAGAATCCTCCGACACGAGCAATTGATTGTCCACAGTTATGAAGGTGTAATAAGGGTTTGTAAAGGGAGGTATTATGTAATGGTTATCAAAAAGTGGAAAGGAGTTTGTGGGTATAGAAAGAAATTTGCCTTTATTTATTTATGTAATATTATCTTTCATAGTAATTTTGAAAGGGGTAAAATTGTAATATTTTTTTAAAATATTAATTAGTGGGTGTGGAAAGTTATTTTTGTGGTGCAAATAGAATCATCCATATTCAAATTACAAAATTGTTATTTTGAAATTAAATACCATATTTCTACAAAAGTTTTGGTCCTATTTAATGTCACTATGGAGAATTTCGCTATCTAGACTCTAGCTCACTTTTAACCATTCCAATGACTATTTCACTCATATGAGTAGTGACAATCCATGTAATAGTTAATTTTCTTTTCCAATATTATCATATATATGAGTTGGGTAATTAAGTAGCATTTTTCACATGTTTGAGTTAATAAAAACTAATAATCCTACTAGGTATCAACCAAAAGTTAGGATGTATTAGGAGGGATCCATTAGGCTTAGTTGCTTAGGATCCTAATCTTTTGTTTGAGTGCTAAGCTAAGTCAAATTAGCATTCATCCTCGTTGCAAAGTTTCAAAATAGAGCATGGAACTAGGTTTAAACAATTGGCTCTAAATTTCATGAAGTAGAACAGTTGGTCTTGGTGTTTACATCTTAGAAAATGGAAGTTTCAAGTTTGATTTCCTTCATTAACAGTTACCAACTCAATTTTTTAACCGCTACTCAATGCAGAGTGGCCGATGATCTTAATAGCGTTTGAAGATTAGTCAAACCAAAAGTTTGAATATCTCATTTGATTTATTTTTTAAAAAAGAAGCCATTCTCTTATTGTAGCAAAGCCAATAATTAATGTTCCCACAATTGGACCGTATCCGTAATCATTTGTAGTACCACTGGGGCTAACCTAGAGGGTAAGATATTACATCTTACATTTGTTAAGGGGGGTTTTGACGTCGGATTGATACATCTTACACCGAACTTCTTGCAAATCCATCAATATTGATGCATATGCATTTGGGTGTGGCGTGATGTTTGAAATATTTAAGTGTTAAAATGTAGTAAAAGTACTACATTTTATGCTTAATGTGCACCAAATCCATTAGCTTCCGGTAAATACTCCCTCTCTCAAAAAACTTGTCCCAAAAGTATATCCCAAATAATGTGGTAGATCATCAAACCCTTCTCTGTCTTAGCAATTTCTCTCTCTCCATATTAAATGATAGGTTATGATTCATTTGGGATGCTTTTTTGGAACAATCTTTTGGGATATACAGCATAACTAATTGGTCGAATACAGTTATGTATTTTATATATTGATCATATATATTTGAACTATATGTATAATGTATTTGAATGATGCCATACGAAAAAAGATATCTTATCTATCTCACAAATTTCAAATTTGAATTTGAGATAATTAAGGAATGATTATGTAATGAATTATGGATAATTATTATCTAACAAAACGTTTTGAAGTGTATATATAACTAAAACTCAAAACAAAATAGGGGTAATTCCGTCTTAAGATAAAAAAACAGTTGACTTATCCCTTCTTTAATTAGAAGGATAGGTTACATCCTTGTTTTGCATCAGAAGATTGCGTGGCGATGGCCTTCTCTTTCACTGAGCTTTGATACATATTGGCCCCATTCTTTGTGCAGTTCTTGTATTGCATTTTGATTCAAGCCAAGCACACAGTTTCGCCTCCATGTCTGCTTGGATCTTTGGGCATCTTGTTTTTACCCATCTCAAATATACTGAATTCTGAGATCGAGAGGTAAATATACCTATTTGATTGGCATATATCTGAGATGGTTTTTCTTTTCTTTTTTTTTTTTTTTTTTTTTTTGTGGATAATTCTCAAATAGGTAAATACACATATTTCATTGGACTATGAAATGGGTTTTGTTCCTTTTAAATATACCTATTTCTAATCTACATACACAAATCATTTTTTGATATGGTCTTCCAAAATTTCAAAAAAGATAATAAAAAAATAAAAAATCAATTAAGGTATGAAAATGTGTAGTTTAAGGGCCTGTTTACTTCATGAAAATTTTCACAATTTTCATTTTCATTTTCAATAAAAACAGAAAACGGCCTAAAAAACGAGTTTACTTGTAAAAAATGAAAACTATTTTCAAGAAAATGAATTCAGTTTTTAAAAAAACGTGAAAACATCAAAAAGAAGTTTTTTGTATTTTCACAAAAACTGAAAATAAGGATTATATCGTGGCAATGCTTATAAACATGGAAAAAAAAATATGTAGACCAACTATAAAACCAAAAAATTAAAATAATAAAACATATAGAGATAATATATAGTTTTAGTAAACACATTTACATCATTTTTAGATTTTGAAAACAGTTTTCATTTTTGCAAAGTAAACGCATTCTCTAAATTTTGAAAATTGAAAATGAAAACTATTTTTTAAAAATTTTCATAGAAAATGAAAATTGTGAAAATTTTCATGAAGTAAACAGGCCCTAAGAATCTTCAAATAGGTAAAGATACCTAACTTGCATTCATATGCATGAACACTTATATTGCATCAAATATATAACCATAATAAATGCATCAAAATAGGTAAATTTATATATAATTAACCATAACAAATACGTTAAATATGGTTTTCCAAAAATTCAAAATAAAAAATAAATAAAATTGACTTTCAATTAAGGTCTGCAAATATGTAGTTAAAGAATCTTCAAATGGGTAAATATACTTAACTCGAATACTTGTGCATGGATGCTTATATTGCTGAAAATCTTCAAACAGGTAAATTTATGAATAAGCATAACATATGCATCATATATGGTCCTAATAAATTCAAAATAAAAATAAATAAATAGAACTGATCTTCAATTAAGGTCTGAAAACATATAGTATAAGAACATTCAAACAAATAAGTATACCTAACTCGTATACAAGTGCATGAATGCACACCATTAATGTGGACTTTTAGAATAAATGAAAATAGGATATTGATAATTCAAAAATTGAATTGAATGTAACCTAAAAATTTTCCATAAGGAGTCTGTTACAAACTCTAAATGAAAATTAAAATAAATTTAATTTTATTAGATGAGGGTAAATTTGCCGATATATAAAAAAATATTGATTTTGAAATACCTTAAAAGAATCTTTAAATAAATCTCAAAGAATTTGGGGTCTCCCGGTGAGGAATCTAGATAACAGAGAATCTGAATAATTTTCTCTAATTTTTATCATAAGTAGAAAAATAAAGAACAACTCACAAGAATTAATCAAGAAGCACGTCGAGTGAGTTGCGCTTCATAGAAAAGAATGCTCAGCGTGCTAGTCACGCGCACTAAATGCGCGTCGCGCATGAAACCCTCCAAGAAAGGCGAAACCGCGAAAGAGTGTGTTGTGTGTGTGTGTCTGTTCGAGTGAGAGTGAGGATCATCTTGCTTCCATTACTGAGCTTACGTTACCTCCCTTTTCTCCTCTCTCTCTCTCTACCTTACTTTTGCTCCATCTTTGAGTGTAGAGAGAGAGAGAGAGAGAGAGAGAGAGGGACAGAGATGGAGTTTGAAGATGGGGTACTGATAATAACGGACTCAATATCTGTAAATGCAACGGTTGTTTTTTGGGCTGTTCAGCAGTTTTCCATCGGGCTCAAGGACTTGAGGATCATCACCCAAGCATCTCTTCTTGGTCAGTAATCAGTATTATATACGCAAATATATATATATGTGTGTGTGTGTGTGTGGATATATGTCGATTCTCAAAACCCTAGAATTTCCATCGCCAAATTTCAAATTTAATTCGGTTTTTGAACTCTACGATCTGTTTGGTTGCTGAGACACCGAAGGAAATTTGAAAATTTAAATATCTCATTGTTTTTGTTAATGGAAAAGAAAAGAAAAGAAAAAGAAATAATAAACTCATATAAATCTTGATCAGTTGAGTCCTTTTTAAGAAACTAAACAGCCGAAAATATAAAACTTCAATTTATTTTTTCATTTCATTGGCTCAGTTTTCTCGTCAACCGAACCAAGGATTAGGGTTTCTTTTGTTTTGAAATGCAGTAGTAGTTATCTATTATTCCCGTACCATATGTCTGCAGATTCACTTTGGTTTCTTTTGTTTATGAATTGAATTTGGTGGTTTTGAATCGGTCCTATATTTAACTAAATTAAGGGTGTAAATTGCTAATTTTAAGGCATCTTTTGGTTAGCATTTTCAATTTACTTTTGTAGCTTTTGAAAGCAAATTTGCATTCTTTTAGCTGCTAAAAGCAAGAAAAGTACTTCTAAAATGCTAAATAAACAGTATCATAGTGGCTTCTGGAGAAATACTCGAGTATTTGTATGTTTGATTCAGTAATAGAGTAATAGTATGTGTGGTTTATTGCAGAAGGAAATCTTTCTTTTAAGCCATCTTCATTGTCAACCATTGTCTCGATCTCAGAGAAACCCGGGTTTCACACTCAATTATGGCTATTGGAACTGGCTAAAGTGCTTAAGCCTGGTGGTTCTGTATTCTTACAAGAACCTTCATTCTTTGATGTGAACAAGGAACTGGTAACTATTATGCTTATGATAATGTGTTTGAAATTATTATCATTTTCTCTCCACTTGTTGTGTTGGTCTTGATGCGGATATCTCATACTAAGGTTATAGGTGAGTCGAGAGCTTGTTTAGAGCGCAACCTTCTATTTGCGGGGTTTTATTCAATTGAGGATTTCGAATGCCTTGACCACTCTGCTGAAATCAGCTGTTCATCTCAAGGTTTTGAGCTTATTGCGGTAATCTTCTAAGTTTTGAGTTAGAATTCATAATTATGTTAGTGTTGAATGTTGATTAATTAATACATATGTACTTACTGAATTGTCAAGTGATGCCTAGGGCAATGTTTTGCATAGCCAACCCCTTAGATCCTACTTCAAGATCTAGGCAGGAACTAGGAGTTTGGCAACCACCTAAATGGGCTTGTGAGCCAAGGTATAGAAATTCGTGTGGTTAGTATTATTGGTCACCTAGTATAATGTTTGCTTTATTGACTACTAAAATCTTACATTGTTATCTTTCTTATTGAAAATAATATTATGTCACTCATAGCAAGCATGCATTTATGTTTTAAATAAGTCAAAATGAACTAAGAGAGACTGAAACATTAGCAAAGAACAAGAGAAGAAGAAAAGGGACAGAGAAATTTCTAGTTAGGATTTTAGTGTGAGAAGAATAATTGAAGCCCCCATTCTTTTTCTCTATTATAAGTTCTCTCAAATTTTTCTTTTAAATTTTTGAACTTTTGTATGGTGGAAATCCAATATACAAATCTCATAATTATTTTATTTTTTTGGGAAAGGGAAAAAAATTACCGCACTGTACAATTTAAGTTCTTTTAGAATTTTTTTATTTATTGAAGTACAACCATGAGCAATCGAAAAAACCCAGTGTGATATAGTCAAATTCGGTGATTATTGCAGATACCATTGGACTAAAAGTTATTACATAAAAACAACATGGATCAATGACTAGTAACTGTCGAGATTTTTCCACATGTGTTTCTATTGACCTAGATGATTTGTATCCCATTTTCTTTAAGAAACTAAAACCCTATTCCTCAAGAAGATTTGTTAGATAATTAATTTCTCTAATATTAAATTAATATATTAATTTCTTAATAGTTTCTTCTTTTTCTTCTTCTTGGGAATGGTACCAGTTTGAGTTAGATTTTTGTAGTTTTCATACACGGCTTGAATGTTAGTAGTGGTACTGTAACAATATTTATTGTTTCTGAGGCATGAAGCACCTTCAAGGAGTTCAAAGAGTTCAAAGAGCTACTATGGTAGCCGCAGATGCTAGTCCAAAGAGCTCTACTAAGCTAAAGAAGAGCCCCCCTGCCAAGCGAGGCCAACTCATGGAGACTGCTCTGTCTGGCATCATCATCCAAAAGCTCAAACGATGTCAAAGTTGCTACAAGATTTATAACGACCCATGTTGTGCGATCAAGATGTACACTCCTATAAGAGCATGAAAAATATCTATGGCGATCTTATGGTACTTTGGGATAGGCAGACGATGCTAGGAAAGAGATCATAAGGGCTAAAATGAAGGCCCAGGAAACAGCACGGATCCTGTAGGAAATGTTCTATTTATCTATGATAACTCAAAGATTAATAAGAATACTCATTTTACAAGGACTGATCCAGCTATAGTGAGAAGGTTAATTACCTTCTCTCCGTCATCCACACGACTGCTAGGATTGTGGCATAGAAATATTTGGGCAGAATTGTCATTATTTCACAATATATTATTGCTAATGTGAGATTTTTTTAAAAAATCAGTATTTAACTTTTGTTATTAATTGTAGTAGGGATGCTGACACTCTTGTGGAAAGGTTTAATTTATTTGCCCCCTAGTCTGATTACCAATAAGATCAAGATGCCTTTTTTTTTTTTTCTTTTCTTTTTTTTCTGATATTTCTACCATTTTTTTGTCTTTCCCTTTCTCCTAATTTATTGATTCTTAATAATTTTCTTAGTCTTACCAGTATTAGGGTGAGCATGCTATGTGCATGCACCTTATCCATCTCTCCCCATCTGCATCCTTCTCTCTGGTAGAGAATTTTGTAGGTGACGAATTCATCCTTTCCCCCTTTCTGTCTCTCCCAGCATGAGATATTTATAGGCAGTGGGGTTCATCCCCTTTTTCCTCTCAATTCATTTACTTTTTTTTATTCTTATTTCTTCGCTTGTGCTGACTGTTTAGGTATTTTAGGAAAAAAGCACATAAACATCTGTTGTGGACACTGGACACGAACAAAACTAAGAAGCATAGTTTTCATGAATATAGTTATATTGATTTGTGGCAGCATTTGTAGTGACAAGAATCTACCTGCTGGTTGATCTTTATTGATCTGGTCTGATATCTTTTCTGAATCCATGACCAGGCTGGGTTTGAAAACATTGCCCAGGCATCACTTTCCATAGGGAGGTAGAATTGTCTAGATGCAATTACCTTCACTGGACAATTAATATGTAACTTCTTTAAATTTCTTTTTGGTTAAACACTAATATGTATTCTGATGGAAAAAGTTTGTGTGTTTTCTCATGCTTTTGGTAGTGTAGATGAAAGCAAAAAGAACATGTGGTACAGAGACAACTTCAGCAGTTCAAAAGACACAGTTGCACAAGGCAGAAAATCCCATGATTGCTGTTGTCAATACCTTACAACCACAGATGGAGGAGATGGGTGACTTCATTGATGAAGATACTTTGCTGACAGTGGAGGATTCAAAGAGGCCCATGTTGCCACTAGGTTTGTATAATAGAACCTGCTTAAAATAAGTATTCAAATACTTAGGCACCGTTTGGATTTGTTTTTTATAAGTACTTATTTGGTTTTTTAAAATTTTTATAAGAAATTATATATTGCAAATTTTAAAAAAAGCAAATAAGTACTTAAAGAAAACAAATCCAAACGGTGCCTTATATGATCTGTGGTTATAATGTGTTCTTTTTTACCTGATAGTTTCTTTATAATGGTTCCCAAAAGAAAACTGCATTACACATGTTCTTTGGCACATTCCAAAAATAAATAAGGTGAACACGCATAACGAGTCTCCAAGTTAAGTTGGTTTAGATTTAGAGTCGAGAAGTATTTGACATGCTAGCCATTTATAGGAAGCAGTGTCCTAACTGTCATAGGTTACATGTTAAAGTTACCATTATTATTATTATTATTATTATCTATGATCCTTTTGTAATTATTACTCTCTCCGCCCTACAAAGATAGGCCTTCTTTTCTTTTTTGGTTGTCCTAAAATGATAGTCCATTTTGAAAAGTCAAACTATATTTCTATTAACTTTCTCATATTACCCTAATACCTTGACATGACACCAAATGCAATTATAGAAAAAGGGTAGTTTTGGAAATAAAAGATAAAAAAAGATCACAAATCAATGCATCAATCAGTTTTCTTAATATGCGTGTTTTTTGGAAGAGGCTTATTTTTATGGGACAGATGGAGTATTATTATCTACGATCCTTTTCTACAAAGCACTTCATGTTTGTTTGTTTTTTTCTTGTTCTTTTAAAAAAATTACTTTGGCAAACACAATTCACTGAAGGAAATAAATAAATAAATATATGCTAAACAGGATGCTTTGATTATAATGATGGTCTGTGACCTATGATGGTTATGACACTCCCTATTATTGGCTTGTCAAACTTGTTTGCTCAAAGGAGATCTTAGTTGGAGCTGAATTTTCATTTTTGGGGCTCAAATGCATTTTTGGGGCCCACATTTGAGCTCTACACATCTGTCTAGTGTGTCTCTTTCTTATTTGTGCCAAAATCATGAGGAATGGAGCAAGAGCTCATCCCAAGTCAAAGGACACCTTATTTGTTGTAATTTTCCATTTGCAAAATAAACTTTTCTGGGAGCAGAGAACGTGGAAGGGCAGGGTGAAAACATATGTATATATATTTAAAGGAATTTTGAAAGTCCAAAAGAGTGACTTGGTTGTAGCAGCGTGCTGACACCTCCTACAAGCAATGTATGTTGTTTTCTGGAACAGGCCAATATACTGCTCAACAAATACTTTTATGTACTGTTAACAACTGTTAAACTAAATGTTCAACTACTTCCTAAGATGGTTTCTTCATATTGATTATATTTATTGAATTTATTTTCTTTTATTTTAAAATTAGACAACAGTTACCTTTTACGGGAACGGATACGTGAACGAAACCGTATCTACCAACGTAGACGCCGAGCCCGGATGACGGAAGAGCAAAAAAAACGCGAAAAGGAGCGAAGGCGGCAGTATATGCAAAGCCGCAGAATTCAGTCAATTAATTATGAAATGCCACTCCCTCTTCCTGTCAGCTACGAAAGAGAGAGAGAGTGTGACCAAAGCCTACACTGTGCTCAGCAGCTCCGAGAATCTTACATGATTGAGATTGAAAATAACCACGGCATGGGGGCAGGCGAAGCTTCATAGTGGAGAAGGAACCGTTGAAGGAACCTACTCAATTGTGGGAGATGTGAAGAAAAGTTTGTATTGTAGAGCTGCAATTGCTGCTGGCATGTCATAACGTTTAATTGTATCAGTATCAGAAAAGAATGTGCACGAGGACTACACTTCAGTCACTTGTTCCACATGTGCTCTCATATATGAACAGATATAATGTGAATATAGTTCTTAGAAACAAAGATCTAGCAGAGTCTCAGTGTAGACTTGTAATTTACTGTAGATAAGGGAATGATACTATACAGGTTTTCTTCTGACCCATGTTGTGTATAGAAAGAAATGTACTTTCTTGGAGGCTAATAGTTGTTGTGGAATCTGGGCTGATGTCTCTTGACATTTACACATGTTCTTATTTTTACTACAAGTTAGTTATGCACTGGCTCATCCTATTTAATTAGAAAAAAATGCGGACATGATTCGAGAACTCCTTATTGCTGTTGTACTTCCTGTAATAATATTATTGTACTTCCTCCTTTATATGGTGATAGCTTTCTTACTTCAACTGATACTTAATTCAGGTTATTTTTGCTAATACTGTTCTTCTATGGTATTTCATATACTCCGAATGATTGAATGGGATAAGTTGCAGGTGCCTGATAGCTGGATTTTGTGGTTTTTGGAGTGGAACTTATTGCACTTTTAGCCACAATGGAACTATTAGAATAAAGTTTATAAACCTCCATTGCATCTTCCAGGAAAAACAACCTTTCTCAAAGGATCACCTATGATTGTACGGAGTGGTGCTCTACAATCTTTTATTTTTTTTATTTTTTTTTTTTTTTATAGAATTCTTATATTTTCTCTAACCCTTTTACCTGGTGTTACGTTCACACATGGCATTACCACACCAGAACATGTTGATATGGTAGCTGGTGTTACATTCACACATGGCATTACCACACCAGAACATGTCGATATGGTAGCCAATATATGCCATATCAGCAACCATGTTAGCCGGGGGAAACTTTCAAGCCCATCACCTGTCCTCTAAAAGGAAACCCAGATTACCAGAAGTTCACTAGTCTGCTAGCTATTCAACTACTCAGAGCTTGAGCCAACTTCAACCTTAGTCCTTAGTCATTGTACTATCAGAAATTATAATCACATAAGGATAAATAAGCAACTTCATCCAATTAAAAAGGAAGAGTCAGCTACATAAAAGAAAGTAGTAAATAAGCAACTTCTCCCAACAAATCAATTGCTGACACTTCGAAGGTCCAAGAGCAATCATTAAATAAGCACTTTAAACAGTACCCATTCTACAGTTTAATCACATCTCATAATCTTGTGGAGGGTACTGTATTTAACAAAGTAGGTACTGTATTTAACAAAGTAGGCACACATGAGAGAGAGAGAGAGAGAGAGAGAGAAAATTACATTCCATTTTGAAAAAGTAGGCCACTTTAACACTAAGATCATCACAACATTTACTGATTTAAACGATGATCGGGGGGGTATTAGACTCCTAATATCATGTACATAAAAAAAGAAAAAAAAAAGGGTCTTGTTACGATAAAAGTAGATTAACTTGCGAAGAAGTGGTAGGCACCTGTTAGTGGTTTAAATGCCTAATATCGTGAATGGCTAGACAGTAATCAAAGCTAGGCAGTGTTGGAAGAAGTTACCCTCTTCGATACCTCCTTCCTTGAGCATCATCCTTGATAATATTCCAAAGACTATCAGGAAAATCAACAGGCCACAGAACTACATCATTTTTTGAAAGATCCAACTTTGAAAGATGATCAGCCGCTTTGTTAGCTTCACGCCATGTGTGAGAAACTTTGTATTTCTCAAACTTATTAAGAAGTTCCCAGATGTGCTTCAAACAGCTACCAGCCGCCTTACGACTATATGGCTGCTCTTTGTTAATGGTTTTCACAACACTCAGTGAATCGGACTCAACCCATATTGCTTTAATCCCCAGATTCAAGGCAAGAATAAGGCCTCTCCATACAGCCCATAGTTCAACCAAAAAAACATCACCTCGAGAAGCTTTAGAGACATAAGCACATATTGGATCACCATTATTATCACGGAGCAAACCACCAAAACCAGCATTTTCTGGATCTATAGACCCATCAGTATTTAATTTTGTCCATCCAAGTGCTGGCCTTTTCCATCTACACCATCGAATTGATTTGGCAACAGGAATTAAAAGGCCACTCCATTTTTCGAGATTGACCCATGCAATTTGGTTTAAGTTGTCAAGCATTCCATTGGTTCTTTTCTGCATTGAAGGCATGAGCGTGGGATTGGTTGCCAGTTCAATTGCTCTTAGTTCTTCTTCCTTGGTTGCCAGTTCAATTGCTCTTAGTTCTTCTTCCTTGGTCTTGTGCTTCCTCCCTTGGAGGTGTTTCTTCAAACATTTCTCACTAGTAGTGCTTACCTGACAAAGAGCACAGCTCCACTCCTTTTGAACTTTCTCTAAACTGTCTGGACAAGTATAATCCCTTTGTGTGGTGTCATCAATGGACTTGGATTTTTCCTGTCATAGACAAACATTAAAAATTTTCAAATTAAACAACTCATGACAGCCTGATCCAATATTGTTAAATCAACCTTGGGTTTAAAATTTTCTGTAAGCAGGTTATCCACTTATGGCTGGTGGAAAGCAGCACACAACTAAATGCTTCAGAAGTTTTGCTTTAATATTGCATTCGAGAATTTTCTTTAGACGCTAAAAGAATATATGAGCTGGATTAAGTTTGGCCAATACCGACTCAAGCAATAAGGATCTGTATGGTAGGGTAGCTTATGATGTTATCGTCTTATGCTTACTTGTGGTTAAGGCATCAGAAGTCGCTTATAATAAAGCCAAAACTCAATAAGCTACTTAGTAATGAAACCTTTGTAACTATAGAAGAGATTCTAATACAACCTTAGCAACTATAAAGATAAAAACTAAAAATTGAGAGAGAGAGAGAGAGAGAGAGAGAGAGAGAGAGAGAGAGAGACTTCAATGCAGCCAAACAATGGTGGCAAATGTGGAATTCAAAGACTTTAAACACCAGAAAAAGTGTATTCAAGGGTTACAGCCCACCACGTCATACAGTTGTTGGTATAGCATCAAAACAAACATTAGCAGACAGTTCTACCTGGAAAATGATGAGTTTCTCCGATTCTTCCTGTCCATTGTCCGTACTATCTTGCTCCACTGCATCAAAAAAGTTGTTCTCCTCACTCAATATGAATATCTTCTTCCTTGGGATGAACAAGATGTTACATATTTGAGAATTCACAGAAATGTAGGGCTTAACAAAGTGCTTGTAGACATAAGAAGCACCACCGAAGTAAGGTATCACCAACAAAAAGGTAGCGAGGCCCTTTGCATAAGGCCAGAATGGGAGGCTGTCATAAAAAACAAAATTCAAGCCAAAAAATACTAAGTAAGAAAATTATTGCAACACTACACGTTGAAAGAGACATCTAAGAATTGTTACCGCTGCAATGAAGTACATGACCAAAAGCTCCAAGAAATACACTAAATCAATGGGAGTGATGCTACCCCAAACCCCATCAAATCAAACACACTTGTGATCAATTGAGGACATTTCAAGATTAGATTAACTTTCCTCCGACCGGATCCAACTCAAATGCTGGGATTTGAAACCCCATGTCCAGCCAGCACAGAATAGGACAAAGGACATATGTTCAATGGAAATCCAAATTACATCACATACAACAAAGCAACACTGAGAATGTGTATTCACACGTGTATTGTACATAAATGGCAATAAGGTTCATATCTGAGAATTCTACATTTTTGCATTGAAAAATCAAAATTTTCAACAGAATAACTACTGTGCAACTCGTGAATGTTCCATGAGACATATTCGCCCAAAAGTTATAGTGCCAACTGTTCTAATAATAAAAAAAAAAAACTCATACATTTTCATCTCCAACAAAAAAACTATTTTCATTTACAACCAAACAAAAATGTAGATCCCATTATGATGAAACATCTTCCTAACATAACAATTATAAATCACACATAATTACCATTGGAGAAACATCGAAAACACCAACTCCAAGATTGTAATCAGAGAAAACAAAACCCAATAAGCAAGACATTGCTGATTTTTGGAGCAAGAATCACTCTCTATTGCTTGAATAGAAGCATACCTGTTAAAATGAATTATATAAGAAAACAACAAAACCTAATATTCAGTTCTATGGAATCTAGAAAGCAAGATACATAAAAATAAATAGTACCCACTTCATAATTTCAGCATTTCATGACAAAAAAACAATGAGAGGTATACAAAGAGATACTTACAGGGGGAAGACCAAAGTAAATGAAGGCCTGCAAATCAAACAGAGTAAAGGGATTGGTAATAAAATATTATACATTTCATCAAGGATTATGGGTTTCAATTGAAATTCATATTTTTGCAAACATTGAACAATATGTTTGTGTAAAAGTAAAAGCAAATTGGAAAATTGTAAAGAAGAGAAAAGCCATTAAGGGTTATGCATCATATTGTACTACAGAAAAGCATGAAAACTCAATTTGACCAAAAGGAAGAAAATATACACATACACAAAAATTTGACATACCAGGCAATAACATTGAACATATAGTCTAACAATTTGAGAAAAACTCCCAGACCCATCTCTTCAATGTTCTCTTTCTTTCTTCTCCTGCTTTAATTTTCAAAATTTTCAGAAAATAATCAGCTCAGACAGATACATATACATGTACATATATATGTGTATATATAATAGGAATATTTTTGGTCGTTGGGTTTCTACTTTCCAGTTCTCGAGAAACCAACGAAGTGGGTAGACTTAAACGAAGTTGGGGAATTATGACATAGATCTGGGCGCAACGTATTATGAATTTATTATTATTATACTTCTTGACTTTGGTCGTTCGAATTCTTTTTGGTTTCTATTTGACTAAATTGGATACATGTATGTATGTATTAGGACAAAAATATCTGGGAGTTTCTTTCCTATATCTACGTACATATATAAGTTTATATGAAAATTTGGATTTCTAGCAAATATAAAATATTTATTTTGAAAATTTGATATTTATATTAAATGTTCTTTTTATACTTGTCATGTTTGCTAAAATCACAGTGATTTATAATTATCCAAAAAAAAAAAAAAAAATCACAGTGATTTAACAGTCGGTTTCTAAAATACAAATTGTTAAAAATTGTGATATTATCCAACAGTGAAAACTGTCACAATTTTTCACGGTCTGTATTTTAAAAACTGACTGTTAGATCACTGTGATTTTTGGTATGCATGACAGGTATAAAAAGAATGCCTAATCTAACAGTTGATTTTTAAAAATACTATTCTAATTTCCAGATTGACTAAAAATACAAATCTTCGTATAAATTTATATGTATATGCAGGCATTAAAAAAAAAAAAATACTAAATAACAGTAACCACCATGAGTCGTCTTCTACCAACATAAGAAGTAAAATCAATCGTACCTTTTTGGCAATACTATCATACAAATAATTAGAAAGGTCTACCTACAAAAGAAGCCATGAACGGTGCTAAGAGTCTCGTCCCTATTCTCGTTTGATTTCCCATCTCACAGTGAAAACTCTCCACAATCCAACACAGTGAAACTACTCCAACAATCCAACACAGTGAAAATACCCTAATAGTCCTATACAGTAAAAATACCCCAACGGTGAAAACACCATAAAAATACTCAAAATGCTTTGTTTTCAGTGTCTTTCCCTTTTTTTTTATTAACACATCACAGTAAAAAGAGTTTAGTTTTCAATGTGTTTTTTATTAGCAAAATAAAAGTGATTTTAGTTTTCACTGTTTTTAAATTCAGTGAAAATCCATCCTAAGCAGCACAGTAAAAAAGATTTTTTTTGAGTTTTTTTTTTTTGGATACTCTTCATTGACAGTAAAGAAGAATGAAGAAGGAGGAGGAGGAAGAAGAAGAAGAGAGGAAAAGAGGAGAGAGGTCACCTCATAGCTACTCACCGGCGGTGGCGGTGGCAGCACCAGCAGCTACGAGCAACGACGATTGTAGCAGCTCCGACGACAGAGATATTCACCGCCACCAAATAGATCTTGCTGGGAGTCCTTGCTTCGTCACTTAAATGCATCTCTCTCAAAACAGAGATTGCAACAATGTATTAGCAATCCCGCTGCATTTGAGCTCGCCGGAGAAGATCCCCTCTCTCTCTCTCTCTCTTTCTCTCTCTTTATCTGCTTCTCTCTCCCCTGCAAAACTCAGGCTCCTCTGCAAAACACACTCTCTCTATATATGCTTCTCTATCCCCTGCAAAACTTAGACCCTACACAGTAAAAATAAGTGTTCATAAATACTGTTGTCCAAAATGCTGTTGTTCCACTTTAATTAACTGACAAATGCGCCACATCAGACTGGAAATTCATGGGTGGGAAGAACGAATGGGAAGAACAGCATTTTCCAAGAAGCCATAGTCTCAAAATATGACTCCTCCATTAAAAGGAAAGATATAAGTCGATTTTCTCGATTCATGTTACATTTTTTGAATGTAACTCATTATCACCAGATTTTCTACGATAAGATGTATGTTTCAAATTTTTTTTTTAAAGTATTACGGCAAGAAATGTTCTGAGCTGGCTTGCACACATTAGATTTGAGATGCTGGGATTAGAGGTTTCACGATAAATAACTTTCGTCCTTATGACCTAGCCCCAAGAAATTACTAATTTCGATCAATTTCAGGACATCTAGTTTTGTGGCTCCTCCTAGAGACCACTAGAGCTACCCCATGAGGGTTAAGGTATATGTTTCATTTGTAAAAATGAATGGATTCAGGTCTATTATTATATTTAGTTCATAATTTTATTTAGAAACCATCTTCAACAGGTCTAGAGCTAGAAATTTATTCTAGTGGGAACAAACTTTTGATCTGTTATTAATTTGTTATTTACTTTACAATTCTACAAATTTATAAAAATTAGAATATTATTAGGTGTCTAGCATTCTTTTATTATTGGACTTCAAAAGGCAATTTATTTGGTCCTTCTTGAAAAGTTAAGTTTGAAATGTAGAGGAAATGTTTAGATAAATTATCTAACTTTTTTAGTGCAAGGCTAGACAACTTTTTTTAGTATATCCATATTTTTCAAATGAATTTAGGACCAATACATATATGTTCTGCGAAGTTTGGTCGAGAGAGTATAGAAATTGAGAGTTTTTGTACTCGAACTCTTATTGTTGATAGTAGATTTAATATTATTCTCTTCATTGAATGTATGCAATTAATTGCCAAACTATATAAAATTTGTTTAATTATGAACTTTGATTTTTGCATTTTACTTTATTGTGATTGTGCTTGACACATAACATAAAATATATAAATTTACATCAAGAACCCAATTCAAGAGTCCCGATCTAGTAAGTATATGCTGATTTTCGCAAAAGTTAGCATGAATCTTCTTGTAGAGAATTGTGGGATGAATATTTTGAAAAATCGACCACTGGATTAGATACCCTTATTATGGATGTCACACTTGTCAAAAATCACAGTGATCCGATATAGGCATCTCAAAATACAGACTCTGAAAAATTTTGACCTCTAAAAACTATCACAATTTTTCTCAGTGTCATATTTGAGAAACCGACCGTCGGATCACTGTGATTTTTGACATGACTGACATACATATGTATAGTCTCTAATCCAACTATTAGTTTTTCAAAATATGCATCCCACAATCACTTATGAACTCCATGCTGCCGATAGGATCATTTATGCCAGATTCAATCATTAATGCACTTAAATATAATTTTTAAAATTTTAAATAATAAGAATAAAAATATTAAAAATGAGATATGTAAACTAAAAAATAAGGTGGGTAAAAATGCTAAAAAATAAATTAAGAGTAAAATAAATTTTTTCAAAAGGAACAAATGGGGTGCAATTTTATACTAACAATCATTTTCAGTATGAAAATTTTGCCAACTTTCCTATCCTATCACCCTTTAAGTTGTTTAATTAGAAATGATTATCACCCCATCTTTTAGATAATAATAATAAAAAAAAAAAGAGTTTAAAAAATGATTTTAAGAAAGCTAACCCAAATAAGGTCTTAGTTAGATTTTGTTTTCTTTTATTCATTTAATTTTTAAATAGAATGTGTAAATTAAGCATGTTCTCATAATTAAATTAGAATGATCGAGTCAACAAGTATTGTTAAAAGAATATAGTTGAAAAATTGTAGCAAACTTAATTTCATTCTTGCACTAGACTAGGATAAATGAAATATTGATGAAATTTGATTCTAACAAAAGATTCCAAGTGTATGCAAATGCTGGTATGAAAATTACCCTAGGCATCTCAACATTAAGAAATTAATTAACTCATTCCCTAGAATGGAATACCATTCTCATTAATTCGCCTGTTCCTTCAAAATTAAACATGACTTAATTATTTTAAATTACTTAAAAGAATAAGTATAAGGTGAGATGCAGATATGTACTATAACATATATATATATATATATGACACCTCTTTTAAGTGAGATGTCTTTTAGTGTAAGAAAACTCCACTCTCTTATTAGATTGGTCAGCAGTGCACAATGTCGGCCTGAGAAAGGAGGAGAGAGAAAGGGTTTGCTTAAGTTGTTTGTTTTTTTTTCTCTTTTACTTTTTTTTGTTTAAGGAAAAACCTTTACCGCCCTTTTGTTTACAAATAAAATAGATTAAACCCACGAGACAGCGCAGATGGTCAAAGTGTTAGTATTCCAACATGGAGGTCCTGTGTTCGAGTCTTGGGGGTCAATCTTCCGAGTGCTTAGCACTTTAAGGTTGGTAAAACATACCTCAAAGTGATGGATAACCAATTTCTTGATCTGGGTGTGAGTATAAATCCTCACCATTGTGCAAGTCCGCGACTTACTAATATGTGTGTTGAAGGGCCGATATACACATCTGGAGTTTGCCTCTGGTTCTACTCTGATTAATCCTCGAGCTAACCGTAACGGTCTCGATGTACATAAAATAGACTAGGGGATTTATCATTGTAAATAGATTACTTTTTTAGGGGAATCTTGAATTAGTTTATGCTTTGTAAAAGGCTCGACACTCCGATTGTATTAGTTTTGCCAAAAAAATCAGTTCATGAAATAGTCAATAGAATTTTCAGGGGTTTGCTAAAAAATCCATTGTCTCTCTAAAGAAGTAATTTATTTCCATTTGCCGTTATGTTAGTTGGGATTTTGGTGGGGAATATTCAGAAAACCATGGCACTAAAATGCACTTATGCAAACTAAAATTCAAATAGTTTTTTTTTAGATATCCATATGCATATATCACCAATATTGGAGCACCGACGCATGTACCAAAAATGAATTTGCATATAGAATAATAGATTAACATGCACCATTGGATCGAGATGGCCTTATTATTCATATATAATTGATACCCAATTAAATTATATACAATATTTACTACTCACCACTACTACCACTACTACCACCCCGCCCCTTACACATTGTCATTACTCACGATCGGTAAGGTTGAAAATTGAGACTAAAATTTAATTCTAGTACAATATTCTAACATTGCTCTACGAACAGTACGTAGTACTACTAATTATCCAATTATTTTGAAGCTCCATGTCAATTTCATATTAAAATGAATTAAACACGAGTTAATTATTCTAATCTCTTTATTAGAATGGCTAAATAAAAAGGATGGGATTAAGATGAGATAAAATGCATGTAGTGTGTGTTTGTGATGCTTTTTTCTTTTCTTTTTCTTTTTTTTTTTTTTTTTTTTTTTTTAATTTTAATTTTAAGTTTTGGATAAGGATAGAGTTTAGCTTTTGGTGAGAGCTTTCTTCACATGGGTGGGCTATGCCCAGTGTGGGGGTCAACTTTATTTGATATTTGATACCTTCCTTTTGCTTACAAATTAAACAGATTCTTTTTACTTGGCGTGATAATTAGGTGAGTATACGTCCGAAATTAATAAATAAAAATATAAATATAATTTTTTCCGTACATATGAGTTCCATGCTAATATAAGGTGCATCTGATCCGAACGAAGCAGTGGGCATGACATATTTTGTAAAACTAACTGTTGGATTAGATTCTCTTCTTATAAATATCATGTCTGCAAAAAATCACGGCGATCTAATGGGTAGATTTTTGAAAAATAGTAGAAAGAAAAACTGTTACTTTTTTTGTTCCGCAAAATATCACCATTTTTTCATAGTTGATTCTTTCAAAAACTGTCTTGAGTTTTAGCGAAAGTACAAGTACTATGACTAAGATTTGAAAAATATTATCGACCTCCCTGAGATTTGAATTTATGTTCAATGACCTCCCTTATTCAACAAGCGTACTTTGAATGATGATATCTCTCACATATGAACTCCAATTTGAGATATTCAAGTTTTTATTGAAAATTTTCAAGGTATGTATATTTTAATTTGAACTTGAATAACTTGATTCGATTTTGAAGTGAAGAAATTATAAGCCTTCAAAATTGGGGAAAAAAATGACTCTCTTCCAAGTCTATTTTTTTAGAAAAAAAAAAAAAGAAAAAAAAATGTAATTTTTCCTATTTTGAAAGCTTGTAACTTATTTTGTTTTAAAGCCAAATTGAGTGATTCAAGTTTTTGAACAAAAATATGATATGAGAACTTTACATAGAATATTGAATCACTCAAATCAAATTTTTTATGTGGGAGATCTAATTCTTCAAAGTAGGCTTGTTGAAATGAAATTCTAGAAAAGGTTATGTATACAACCCTACTAGTGCTAAAATAGGATGCATGAGGTTTCCATAATAACTTAAATCACTCAATTTGGCTTGAAAAAAGGAAAAAATTCAAACCATCAAAATTGAAAAAAAGTCACATTTTTCCGTAGAAAATACAAGAGAGAGCGTTAAAATAGCATTTTTAAAAACTTAGGGAAGAATGTCCTTATAATATTTGTTGAAATGAAATTCTAAAAAAGGTTATGTACACAACCCTACTAGTGTGCCAAAATAGGATGTATGATCGAGCTTTTCATAATAACTTGAATATCTCAATTTGGCTCGAAAAACCGAAAAACTTTCAAATTATCAGAATTGAAAAAAAGTCACATTTTTATGTAGATAATACAAGAGAGAGCGTTAAAATAGCATTTTTAAAAACATAGGGAAGAATGTCCTTATAATTTCGCCTTACTTCAATAAAGGTTGATACGCTTTAAACTTTTTTTTTTCCTTGTTTTGGTATTTGGAACAAACTACTTATGAAAATGCACAGGCAACTAACTAACTAACCAACCAACCAAAATTTGCTTCCATTAGGGTTGGTGTGAGAATTTTATAAATTGAATTAAGTTAGTCAAGACTCTTTTTGTCGTCAAATTTTTCAATGAACTAGTTTGCATTTGGTTTGAAATTTCAAATTTTTAATTTTTAAATTTTTAAATTTGCTTCCTTTTATTTATTTATTTATTCATTTGATAAATCTGAATAAATTCATAGGAGAAAAGGAAAAATCTGGTAAAAGCAGGGCGACCCTTGGCTTTTTTGCCTACTAAAGCATTTGCTTGAGGCCCCAATTTTAAGGGGCCCAATTTTTTTTTTTTTAGCCCTATACTCCCACAATCCATTGACAAGGGCTTTCTCCATAGTTCTCCAATCTATTAATCTAAAGGGCCCAACAGCAGGAAGCAGCAGCAGCAACTGAAGGGTTTTTAACAAAGCCCCTCAATTCCTCAAAACCTCCCCTTCCCCCTAAGGCCCTAAGCCCCTTATTGATGTCGAGACCCTTCAGTCCAGCAGTCCTTCACCCTTTACTTCTCTCTTCTCCTCTTCTCTGCGATTCTAAACCCTAAAACTGTGGAACAGTGGAAGAACCAGCAGCCAGCAGGCCCTAACGAGACTTCGTCACGTCGAGACCCTTCGCTTCTCTCTCTCTTTGCCGAGTGCTGACTCTACGATTGCCGATTCTTCTATTCTTTAATTCCTAAATCTCTCAAAGGTACGCTTTTTATATTCATAATCTCAATCCTTTTTCCATTTCCCTAAATTTCTTGCTTCTTTAGTTGTTGTTGTAATCTAGTTTCTTCAGACTTTGATTCCTCTATGTTATAAAGCTGGAGTAGATTTCATTTATAACTAATAGCTTTAAACTTTCATCTTGCTTCTCTGTGTTTTTGTTTTTTAATGTTACATTTTTGTATATTTATCCCTAGTTACATTTTTCTGCAGACTTTGATTCATCTGTGTTATAGAGCTGGAGCAGATTTTATTTATAGCTAATAGCTTTAAACTTTCATCTTGCTTCTCTGTTTTTTTTTTTTTTAATTGGGGTAGCCTTTTCTAATCTTTATTACCAAGATTATATATATTTAGCCTTTTCTAATCTTTCTAAATAGGTATTCTCTTCTATTTAGCATTTCTTTTATGTTGATGTTATTTAGGGATTTAACTGTATGTTTTTTTCCTTTATTTCCTATATATTTGAATTATATTCATTTTAATAGATTAAGTATTTTGATATTTGTTTGATATATGTGTATTAGTGAATGGTGATAGGAGGTTCTGGGTGAGTCAAATAAAAACTCTTTTGTGAATTGCTTGTTGTAGTATGATTGTAGATTTTAGCTTAAGAGAAACGAAGATATGCAATTTTTTTTTTTTATATGTCAAAATGTAGAAATGTCTCATTCTAAGAATTCACTTAGGGCCACCCAACCCTAGGGCCGGGCCGGCCCTGGGTAGAAGAAAAAAAGAGGCCCCCATATATAAGATGGATATATATATCCAAAAGTTGTCTTGCATTTACCCCAAATATGTCACAAGTAACTCTAAACACTAAGTTAACCTTTATCAACCTCAAACCACCTTCCGTTTATATTGGAATCAAGATATAATGAACATCTAACCACCTTGTAGGAGAAGAAGAGATGCTTAACAAGGGTGGTGGTAAATTGAAGTCCATTCAGTTAATTGGACTTTGGCCTTTTCAAACCAACCCTAAGAAGGCGAGATAGAGTTCTCATTTACATTTCAATCTATTTTTGTTCTGTCTATGGCTTTTCCGTAGATTAGACACATTTGCTAATTGCTACCCTGCAAACCAAGAGAGTATACAAAAAACATGCTTACCATAGTCGTCCGAATTCAAATTTTAAACCCCCCTTTGAACTAATCATGCAATCAACATCGATCACTGTCTTCGGACCTCTCACAGGAATCATCAGCTAACAACCCTGGCTGTGGCCGCAGCTTTTAATAGCGGCAGATGGACAGACAGAGAGGGAAACATGTATTTCCACCACAAGTGGGCATAATTTTCAAGAGTCCAGCCAGGTTAGTGGACGTGTAAATGGATCAGCAAAAACAATTCCATGTCATGCAATAACAAAGTTTATGGAACCCAAATACCATATCCAACTTAAAGCAACTTTGAGAGAGTAACAAAACCACTTTATTTATTCTCAAATCATAACATGTAATCACATACCAAATTCTACCTGCCTAACTCTCAGTCCCAATAAATATTATCAAAAACAAACATAACCAGGACATTTTATTTTTTGGAAAGACCAAATTATTAGATTTTCTCACGTATTAAGCACCCAAGACAGTACTGGAGTTTCTGCGGCATTCGGAGAGCATGTCCATGTAAAATTGGCACCTGCTTATGTCACTTCCATAATTGTTAAGGCACTGCAAGGACAAGAGAGATGCAGTTATAAACTTGGTCTCCTAAAAAAAATATATCTTCTGCGAATTATGGAAAGATATGTAAAGGGGATAAATACTTCAGATGATTTATGAATAAAATTGACGCATTGACTAAAAAAACACTACAAAAATCATCACCCAATTCAACTGAAGGGATCATATGGTGGGGGCCATTATTTATCACAAACAATAACTATACAAATTAAAGAAAAGCAGTTAGATGAAGAGAAGCATACATCTTGTAAGGCCTTAGATTGACCACCACAAGCATCGGAACCTCCAAGACTGTTCATGGTTGGTGCTGGAGCAGCAGCAGGGGCTGAAGAGGCCAGAGTCTCATGTTCGATGACACGAGGACCCACCACAGCATCCACAGCCCTGTGGGCAACTGCACTGCCAGTACCAAAGGCCATGCCTGTACATCAGCAAAAGACACAAGGAAAAAAAAAAAACTGAGATTATTTATGAAGACCACAGAACCTAGTTAATCATATAGATGTTACACGGTTTTGGGTAGAACTCAACCCCAAAAGCTAGCTCAAGAGGTGAGGGTGCCCTCACGCTTATATACAGCAGATTACTTTCATACTTAAGCGATGTGGGACTTCGCTTCACACCCTCTCTCACGCGCAGCGTGCTCACTCTGCAGCACCTGCCGCGTGCAGGCCAGGGACACGCACCCTACCCATCCCTTGGTATGCCGGCTCTGATACCATGTTACACGGTTTTGGGTAAAACTCAACCCCAAAAGCTAGCTCAAGAGGTGAGGGTGCCCTCACGCTTATATACAGCAAATTACTTTCATACTTAAGCGATGTGGGACTTCGTTTCACAATAGACATACTTGAACCGTACACTTTACCTTCTGCAATGGTTGAACCAAGTCCTCCCATCACGGGTCTATTTCCACCTTGTAAGGGTGCTGGCGGAGGAGCAGGAGCAGCTGCATCAAACGATCAATTTCCACAACAAATATTAATTGAGATTACAACAACATAAGACGTGACATTATGATAAATCAAATTAATCACTAGTTTGACAATATTTACAGAAACTAAAATAGTAAAAAGGCTTGCTTAAGCATCTACTGCCAAATCAGGGTTTAATAGCTATTCCATTTATTAGTTCTGATACAGTGCATAAAACCTAACCATAGAACCGATAATATATATGTGCTCAAAACACAGGGGAGTGTTCTTGTTCATGTGTGTGACCCACTAGTCCAAATCATTACATTCTTACAAACACCACCTGAAATTAAAGAAAACCCACTAAATTATGGATTAGACAAAGCTTCCAAGGTCATGCGATCCCAAGTTCAGTGGCTAACTGGGCTGAACATATACCAGCAAATGTCAAACAAAGCAAACCAACATATAAGCTTTGACGGATGTAGATCAATACAGGACAAATTTAACATCTGGCTGTAGATCAATAGCAGGACGGATTTAACATCTTCCAAGTGCAATGCTTCAGTTGATGACAAAGAGCTCACAGGATGTGCCCAAAAAGAGTTTAAATTGTAATCCTCATTTAGCAAAAGGTAATATAAACAAGCAAACAACAATATGGATGCAATCTTTATATAATATATACATTTCCATCATCCAACTATTATACAAAAGAGCATAAAGTTACCTGGCCGGGGAGGGTTACGCACTGGGGCACGGGCAGCAGCAGCAGCACGAGGAGCTGGCCTTCCTGAAAGAGTTAAATGATCAGTTTTACGACTTCACATTAACCATCAAGTCAAAAGCAGGCTATAAAGAAAGGAAAAAACAGTGATACACATTAAAAACGACAAAAACTTAAAATGGTAATTCTACAACAGCAACCCACATTATTTGTTTACGTAGCCAACTCATGTCCATCTAATCTTTATCAATCTAAACCTCTAAAATACAATGCAATGGAGAACGGATTGTTTCCAAAGTATTACTGATTAAGATAAGAACAGCTAATTATGACCACATAATTATGTATATGAGGTCAAAGATTAGCCTCCACTAAAGTAAGGCTATGTCTAACCATGCAGTGAGTCATTATAATTGATAAAAATCAGAAAAATTACCCCAAGCAATCCTAGGAACCCAAGACTAGCAATGTTTTTAAACCACATAATTTTCTGGTCAACCCCTTTCTAACAAGGACATTAGAAATCGCTAATGCTTGATTAACACTACAGAAAGAACAGAGGGATAACTAAATACATCCACACATAGCTTTAAGAATTAATTCGATGGGATGCACCAAGTCGCCGTTGTTATGAAATATTTTGCACACAAGCACAGATAGGTCATGCCAAACACGCGTGCTTGCTGCAATGGCTGTGGTAAACTGGTAATGGCATTTTGAAATATAATAACGTTAGGCTTCCATTTGTTTTGAAAGAAAATAGCTTCAATCAAATTCTTCCAGGAAAAAAATATATATTTTTTTCCTCAAGGATCTAGTTTTCGTAATTATTATTATTGTTTCCCTGAATCCTCGATAAATATTTATCACGAGATCTTCAATTAGCCTTGGAAAAAAAAAAAAAAAAAACTTATTCCATCTAAAATTTATTCTTTCTCGGGAAAAATGGAAAATTTTCTGTAGACACAAACGAAACCTAGAAAGAAAATGGTGCATAGAGCACACTTGTATAGAATTGATAGAATTTATTTAATCCATTGGAGATTAAATTAATATAAACCAGTTGTAAAAGTACTGAGATTCGGATCTGATCACACGAGACATTCCTAATCAATATTTTTCCACTGATATCAATCTATATATATATCGAAGAAGAAACTAAGGATGATGCAGGTGTAAGAGAGATAGGGATGATAGTACGCACCTCCGGAGCTTCGACGAGGCATTCTGAACTCTGAAGAGAGAATAGAGATGATGAGCGAGAGTAAACGGAAGAGAGAGATAACGCAGAGGAGGAATAAATTATGAGGCTTCTTGGAAAAATGAAAAGCTGAGAAGCAAGCGTGGGGGTATTTATAGGCTGCTGTGTGTGCCGCGTATTGCTTGGGGCGTAAGCCGGGTCGTACCAATCTTCACCACGTACGTTTGGCTTCTTCTCGAATATTCTATATTTTTCAAGCAATTGTTGAGGTGGATTGTTGAATCTCCGTATGCTTGAAAAGAAAATGATATGTAATATGATCTTACGGAGATGCATACGTAAAGTTTGTTAAGTGTTTTTTAAGGGATCAAATGCACAATATATTTTTTAAAAATAATTTTTATTTTTATGTGTGTCCAGACTAAAAAAAATAACAGTAATTAATGATTTATATTTGAAAAATGACACCGTAAAGAATTATACTCCGTAACTTTTTTTTTCTTTAAAATGTCAGCATTTTTTCATAGGAAGTTTTTTAGAAATTGATTGTTGGATTACTGTGATTTTAAGCAAGCTTGACATACATGAGACATGAGACCAGTATTTAATCCAAAGGTAGGTTTTTTTTCAAAAAATACTCCGAAAATAGCACTATAGATATCATCTAACACAACATTACATCAGGTGTACCTTGTATTTGCATCTCCCTATGATTTATAACTAAATAGCCCAAAAAATTATCCACTCTGAAAAATGTTATTCGCACTCTGCCGTTAGCGTTTTGCATTCCATTCTCTTAAGTTTTATGGTTTGAATGCACAAATACCCATTATTTCGAAGCTTATTTCCCTTGTGCACATGAGAAACTACACCTGATGCAACTTTGTTGGGGCAATTGCATAGCATCTTTTGAAAATTTGATCGTTAGATTAGATTCGCCACTTATGAACGTTATGTCTACAAAAAATTCATTGTGATCCAACGGTTCCAACGGTTGGTTTTTTTTTTTAAAAAAAAAAATCAACTGTGAAAAACCATTACACAAAAAAGTCACATTTTTTCATTCTGGAAAATCGGTTGTTGAATCACTTTGATTTTTTAAAAAACATTACATTCATAAGAAGGAAATCTAATCTAATGGTCAGTTTTTCAAAATATGCTTTGCAACTGTCCCAACAAAGAACACCTTATGTAATTTTACATCCAAGTGTGGTTTCTAATGTGTACAGGAGAAATAAGATTTTAAATAAGGGACTTTTGTATCATTCAAACCTTAAAACTTAGGGGAATTTGACTTGAAGTCTTATGCGAAAGGTCCTTTAAAAAATTCTTCTTTGTGAAAAGTATTTTTCCACTTTTAGGATAAAAATACCATTTCCTTATCTTAATTTTCATCTTTTATTGGGAAAAAAAAAAAAGAAGGAAAAACTATAAAAGAGGAGAGAAGCGAAGTGAAGCAAAGTGAAGCAAAGAGAGGAGAGAGAGTGAAAGAGAGATAGAGAGAATATTGAAGATGAAAATGAAGACCAAATCTATAATGATCTTTCCTTTCTACCATCCATTGTCTGTCATCCGATGTCCGATGTACGATCAAGATCTAATATGCCAAAGTAGTTGTGTTTTCGCTGTGTTTATAACTGGATCTCGCCGGCTTGAAGAATCTTCTTCCGTTCGTTATTCGACCAAAATCTACTATGGTTATCTGCTGCGAATTTTGTGCATTTGCGGCACAATCTGGCTGTGTTTTCACCATGTCTCTCTTGGATCGCAATCAAGTTATGGTAGTTCCAGCAATGTATCATTCTATGAGTAATCGTAGCACTGATATCTTGTTCTCGTGCCTTTGTATTCACCGAAATGTTGAAAGAGCAGGTCGCCAGTAACAGCGCCGGAGCCAATCTCACCGTTTTGTGCTTGAGCAATCACCAATGACCAACTCTATCAATCTTTTTTCTCATCTATCAGTTCAGCCATGTTATTGCAACTGTCACAATTGATCCCCCGTCACCATAGTTTCCTCCATTACATCACCAAAGGTTCTTCTCCAGATATGTTGTTCATTGGCTGATAATGTCAGCAAGTGTGCATGCTTCTTCTTCTTCTTCTTCTTCAATTATTCCTGTAGTTGACACAACAGTTGTCGTGAATTGAAAGAGAGAAAGAGAGAGAGAGAGAGAGAGGGACAAAATTTGCTATTAGCAAATAAGTACTACAAAACGTCATACACTCTAAATTGGCATCTTACAAGACTTATCGAACCTCATAGACCTATAAAAGAGAAAAAATTTAAACATTAAGTTCCATCCTAATTTAGATGTTGCAATGATCGATTAGAGGATAAGTGTGACATCCCAAACCTGCTTTATGATGATATTATGCATTATATCGAAATAGACCAAAAATAAAATGAAACAATTATAATTATATCAACAAACTCAAAAGAAATTCCACAAAGGTGTGCATATGACATACCAAACAAATGACCTTAACGATTAAAAGAGAAAATAAAATAAGCCAACAACCCTGGTTTAATAGGATAAACAAAATAAAATTCAACTGTACAACATTTACAACATTTTAAGGTATTAAATAAAAATGATTACAAAGGAATGTGTAATATATATATAACCATTCCTCAAAATCTAAGTAAAGTGCCTTCAATCCTGTCTTCATGCAACTATTGTTCAACTTGTTCACCTGGGGAATTGCAATTAGACAGGGATGAGCTAGCAGACGAAACTCAGTAGATAAACATATACCATTGCTAAAAACATTCATATAATAAATGAATAATAACAATTCACAATCACACACGAAAGATGCAATACAATCAATAACTCGTAAATCTTAATCAAGTTACTCAAAGTGTCACATACCTCCGAATAACAAGTTAAGTTTTACAATTTAAAGATCGGTGCAATGCAATATAAATCATTCGAGTTACACATCGTATGGTGTCCCATAACATATGAGCAACAAGTTCAGATTTACTCATGCCATATATGAAATGTAGTGATATGATTATCCCAAATCCATTCTAGGTACCTCGGGGATGATTAAAGGAAAGATACACTATTTTAACCAATAGGTGAGCAAAGCAGCGCTATAGAAAGATCCTATTTTAGGCTTCACAACATCTCTTGAGCCTAAAATAATCACGATATAGCCTCTTATGCTTCCACCTAAGCAAGTACTGCTTCCAAATAGACCATAAAAAGTGTCTATCAATCTTTTTCTCACATTTCATCACTTTTCAACTTTTTCTCAATTTAATCATTTCCAAAGCCAGGACTGCCAAGTCCAAGTTCCTAATATGATTACAACTTTTAAACAATTATGCAATGCTCATTCACAAGATAAGCAATTCATCATATCTCATTTATTCAATAAAATCATAAATATGCACCAAGCAATAATCCGTATTAAATAATCATTAATCTCAATCAAATATTCAAATCCATATAAATTCATATATTTTGTTTCCTTTCATATCATAAGCATTATTCCTGTATGCAAAATCATTCCATATATATTTTTCCTGTATGCATAATCATGCACCACATAATCCAGGTATACACAACTGTAAATAACAAGAAGCATAAGGTTCTCTACCTCAGTATAATAATGTTTTCCAATCCTTTGTGGCTCCACAAGCCTTTCAAATGTAATACTCAATGCATCCAAATGCAAATAGTTCTCCAAAGAACATTTCAAACTGAGAGTAATAAGCAATACAAGAAAAGAAATCAAATGAATGCACAAGGGATTCTAAATTCCTAAAAACAAAGACAAATCGCTCCTTGAAACCAAACACTTGCAAGTCTAAAGACCCAAAAGCATCAAAGCACTAATCCAAAGATCCTAAAACTTCCAAAACATATTCTCAAGCATCATTTGGCGATACATGCCCAATTCCATGGCTAAAAGCCAGATAATTTAGGAGACAAACTCTAGAAGACCCAACGGTTGCACAAAAGGGTAAATCTAGTATTACAAAAATATCTCCCTCTCTAAAGATAATTTGACTCCAAAACCACCAAATTTAGAAACTAGATTTAACAAGCTTTTCGAGTATATAAAGAACGCCAAAATCCGAGTCCGGATGCAAAAAATACAAGCGTTTGAAGTTAGAATCTTGAAATAGAATTTTCTGCAAAACAAAAGGGGCAAAAAGTAGATTGTTTTGACAAAAAGTCAACTGTTTGGTCAACTGTTTGAGACAGAAAGTTTGATTTCGATTTTTACATGAGACAGTCAACTGTTTGGGTCAAACAGTCGACTGTTTTCGGACCAAATTGCAAAATAGGGTATTTTTGAGCTTTAAAACAACCCCCAAAACCCAAAATATCAACCATACTTAATTCAACCTCACCTAATAACCCAAAACAAGTCAAAATCATCTAAACTTATCATCAAAATCCAAAAACAAGGAACAAAGCTCATGAATTCACCATGAACATCCTCAAAACCCATACACAAACCCATAAACCTTACATATAACCTTCAAACTCTAACCAAAACCCATCACAACCTTAAATCCACTCCAAAACTTCTATTTAAACACAAAACCCTCAACCAAAATTCACAACCAAATATCCATAAACCTCAGATCCGAAAATTACATGGAGAAAACTAAACTATACATACATGAACTTACCTTAACCACTTCAAGAATGAAATCTGGCGAGAATCCAGCAAAATTTTGGTGGCTAACTTTGCTCCTAGCTGCTTTTTCTCTCTCCGCTCTCAACTCTCCCGAAGCTTCAAGAAAATATGAAGCTGAAATTTTAATCATTATCATTTTAAAATGGAATTATGACATAAATGTCCTTTTAAAATTTGTTTAGATTAGTTTTGTAATTTCACATTCTTTCATTAAAAAATTATTTTCTTTCATAAACACCCATATTTTCTTAAAAACTGTTTTCTTTACTAACCCATACTTCCCACATATTTCAAAACACATTTACTTCATTTCACTTATCACATCAATTAGCATATATTTAACACATAAGCGCACTAGTTTAACTCTTAAGCACATAATTAGCATTTTAAATTTTTAGGTTCTCGCAATAAAGAATAAAAATTCAAAATTTTACAACCATGTTTTCATCTTCATGTGGTTGCAAGATTGTTACTTTCATAGTCTTTTCCTCCATAATGTTGGCAAACAAATGGAGCATTATATTAGAATCCATTAGCTTCACAAGGCATCAATCCAAGGATTGTTGCATGATTTTGATGATAATAATAATAAGCATATTGTCTTGTGTAAAATTATTGCAAATTATTGTCATGTATAACCATGTTTTCATCTCCATTTTGATAATAATAAACAAATGGACCTCATATATATTTTGTATTCTTCCTTCAATCCAGGAAAGACAGCCTCAAAAATTTATCCCCCACACTCTATTTGATAGTATTTGTGGATAAGATTGTCTAATGGATATTACACACGATACGAACACTGCTACAATACAACACACTTACATGGGGGCTTCATGCAATTCTGCGCCCTTATATTCCTCCACTTTGGAAATTACCCAAAGCAAGAGGTACAAGCCCCATAAATTCTTCAAATCCTTGGTTTTTTATTTTTCTTGTTAATGGGTACAATTTTACAATTTTGTTTGAATGCTATGAAATGTGGTTTGTCTTTCAAGCTCTCAAACTTTACTCTATATTTGTGATAGTAGCAAGCTTGAACTACGGAGGACAAAAACAGAGAGAGAGAGAGAGCTAAAGTACTCAAAAACCCAGAAAAAATACGGTATTTTCATTGGATTTTGAGTATTTTGAGTTTTTTTTTATTGCTTTTTGGCTCTTTTTTTTTTTCCTTTTTTTTAAGCCGTGAATTAAAAAAATGCAAATTGAAAATACTCAAATGCTGTGAAAATACTCAAAATGCATTAAAAATAAAAAAATAAAAATGCAGTGAAAACCTAAAAATACTGCAGTGAAAATAAATAAATAAATTACAGTGAAAATACAAAAAAAATAACAATTAAAATAATAATTAAAAAAACATGTAAAAACACATCTAAGTACAGTGAAAATACACCCAGAAATAGTTTCGTCTCTTTTAAAAATATTTTTAAAAAATTAAACTTTTTACATAAAACAATTTTTAAATTAAACTTACGGAAAATTCTCTTATTAAGTCACTTACCACCCCCACCAAAAAAAAAAAAAAAAAATGTTTAGTAGTACCCATGACCAATTCCTCCCCCCGTAGCATTTCCCTTAGGCCCCGTTTGGTTCGCAGGAATCCGGAGATCGGAATGGGAATGGAACGGAATGCGCCTGTTTGGATGCAAAATTTCCATCGGAATGGAATCAGACACCGGAATGCGCCGGAATAAAACGATGCTTGATTCCGCTTAGAAGGTGGAATCACATTACCTACTGATCGGTGGTATTGTGATTCCAACCTTTGGCTAGAATGAGAAAAAGACCAAAGCAGTCCCTCGATGTCGTCTTCCCACCCTCGCCAGTTGCCATCGATATCTCGTCGTCGTCGTCTTCCCTCCCTCGACGTCATCTTCCCTCCCTCGCCGCCGTCGACCCTTGACGTCGTCTTCCTCCCTCGCTGCGTCTTCGTCTCAAACCCGAGAGATCGATCTCAGACTCGATCTCAAACCTTGATGTCCCTCCCATGTTTGCCATCGATCTCAAACCCGTTCCTCGCCGCCGTCTTCAGCCAGTTGCAGGTTTTCCTTTCTTTCTCACCCTCACCCCACTCTATCTCTAAAAATTTTGCTAAAATTTGACCATACATCATCAGATCTAGGGCTTGATATGTGATCTATGATTTGTGTTATGTGAAAAAAAATTGATTCTGATATAATTTGTTTTCTATGATTGGGTATAATCTGCTGTGTTTGATGTGATCTATAAACCCTAGCTCTGTTTGGTTGCCGAGAAAGTGGAGGAAAAGAAGGAAAATGAAATTTTCTTCTTCCACCGTGTGTGTTTTTTTTTTTTTT
>JAESVK010000050.1:1201730-1245038 GCA_017140935.1 Hamamelis virginiana | reverse complement strand
ATTTTTTTTTTTTTTTTTTGTTTGGATGGTTGGATTTTTTTTCTTATGATTCAATGTAAATAATATAATTAAGTGGGAAAAAAATAAAAAAATAAACAAATTCAAAACCGGTCAAACCGGCCAAACCAAACCGCAATAATTGGTTTGGTTTGATTTGGTTTAATACTTTAATTGGCCTGGTCTAGGTTATGAAAAATACAAACCGCAATTACCGGTTTGGTCTCAAAATTAAGGCTAAACCGCCCAAATCGGACCGGTGAACACCCCTATCCGTCTTTAATGTTATGTGCGGACGTTAGAGTAATGCCGTTGGATTTAATTAACATCAATCGGATGGCTGAGCTTTGAGAGTGGAGTTTAACCCGGTTCACACCCAAGAAGCATCGGCAAATGAGAGAGGGTGAAAGTCGAACTAGGAGAGAATAGGAGAAAGAGAAGCCTTCAGGAGCCATTCGACCGTACCCCTAGAGCTTCTCAGCCATTCACGCCTTCAGGAGCCATTCGAACGTCCCCCTAGAGCTTCTCAGCCATTCACGAGATTTCGAACCATGAAGCTCCATTGAAGCTCCATGAACCAGTTAGGGCTTTGTGGAATCCTCACCTCACGAAGCTCAGCCATTCGACTCACGAAGCTCCATTGAAGCTCTATTCGACCCATAAAAGTAAATATTTTTTTGAATCCTCACATCACGAAGCTCAGCCATTCGATAGGGAAAAGATAGGGCTTTTCTGAATCGATTCCTTACCAAGCTACAAACTGGTAAGTTAGGGATTTTTTGATGCTTCATTTATTTTTATTTTTGAAAAATTATTTGTCAGATTTAGGGCTTTTTTTTTCCTTCATTTATTATTATTATTTTTTGAACAAATTATTTGTCAGATTTAGGGCTTTTGCATTAAATGCCCAAAATATTACATAATTTTCAGTTTTTGTTAAGTAATTTATGGATTATACTTGGATGGTTATCGTTATTTAGTAAAATTTTGATGATTTCCTTCAGTTTTTGTCAGATTTATGGATTATACCAGTTCAATTGCTTTCCTGTTAATTTTTCAGTCGATGAAGTGTATGAATAATTGAATCCTTAAATTAGGAACACTTATCATCAAATGATTGCATTCTTCCTCTTTTCATTTGGAAAAAAAAAAAAAAAAAAAACTTGTGGTTCCAGTGTGTTTAAGGCTGAAAAAGGATTAATGTTCATGAAGTTGTACAAGCTTCAGCCCACTTTTGAAATATATAACGGTCTGTGTAGGCTGAATTGATTTTTTGTACAGGCTTCAGCTCACATTGGTGGGTGATATAACTTGGCTCTATTCAGAAGGAGGTTTGCACTGCAATGTAATAGCTAATGCTGCCAACTGGTAAGCTTGTACAGAATTCTTAAATTTAATTTCGTGGAAAGCCTTCATTGCAGTGTATCCAATGGCTTGTTCCAAGAAATGCTATTCATAAATTTTCCAGAGCTGTGTTAAACCATGTTATATGGATTTGCCACAAAAATTGTCCAGTCATCGGTTTTACTTTTTAGTGTTCATACAACACGTATTTATGGGATATGGGTAGGAAATCTTAATTTTTGTTCTATGGGGTTCTTTATTTAATAAAAACAAAGAATTTAGTACTAGAAATTTAGATCACTCTCCACTTTGTTAGCCCATGAAAGCAAAAGGAAGTTGTATGAAATTTGATGCCACTATATTTGAATCACAGAGATCATCTCCGTACCCATTTTTTGATTTCGACACATGCTAATCTTGATTCATTTTAGTTGTCAATTTTACTAAATAACGATAACCATCCAAGTATAATCCATAAATTACTTAACAAAAACTGAAAATTATGTAATATTTTGGGCATTTGATGCAAAAGCCCTAAACCTGACAAATAATTTGTTTCAAAAATAATAATAATAATAAATGAAGGGAAATAAAGCCCTAAATCTGACAAATAATTTTTCAAAAATAAAAATAAATGAAGCATCAAAAAAGCCCTAACTTACCAGTTTGTAGCTTGGTGAGGAATTGATTTAGAAAAGCCCTAACTTTTTCCTGTCGAATGGCTGAGCTTCGTGACGTGAGGATTCAAAAAAACCCTAACTGGTTCATGGAGCTTCAATGGAGCTTCATGGTTCGAAATCTCGTGAATGGCTGAGAAGCTCTAGGGGGACGTTTGAATGGCTCCTGAAGGCGTCTCCTTCCCCTATTCTCTCCTGGTTCGACTTTCACCCTCTCTCATTTGCTTATGCTTCGTGGGTGTGAATCGGGTTTAACTCCACTCTCAAAGCTCAGCCATATAATCGATGTTAATTAAATCCAACGGCATTACTCTAACGTCCGCACATAGCATTAAAGACGGACGTGCGTTTAAGAAAAGAACTATGTATTTATGCAATCAAAACTAACTATTAACCAATATTGCATGAATAACAATTTTATCATAAGGGTTAGACCAAATCAAATAAATCAGGAAACCCTCGAAAAAGAAAATGAAACGACAAGGAAATAAGGCAGAACATGAATACCAGTTTATGGCGGGTTGAATTGTCGTGGTGGTGAATGAGGCCGTTAACAAAGTCTTGGCTCGATTTCACATACCCTTTTAATTTGTCGACGACTGAAGCTATTGGGTCCATTCCGTAATCCTAGCAAATGAAGAGAAAGAGAGTACGATGAGAGAAGTGACCGTATGGAATAGTTGTAGCTTCTAGGCCTTTTACTGTAGAAGAAGAGAAACTGAAACAAGCACAACCCATTGGCGGATAAGCTCAAATGTTCAATGTTTTGAACCCAGACCGTTCATCGAACCGGAGAAGTTACCGGTTAAGGGTTAACCGGTTCAACCGTCGGATCAACCGAGTTGAACTGTGACGTCACCATGACGTCATAAATATATTAATTAATAAGTAATAATTATTTATTATTTATTAAAAAATTATAAAAACAAATCCTATAAAAGTTCTAATTTTTTTTTAAGAAGTATCTCTATTCTTTATAAATTTATAATCACACTATATGTCAATATATCAACAATGCATAATACTAATAACATATTGCTAAAATGCTAACATATATAATTCAAAAGTTCATCAACACATCAAGTTTGAAATTTCAATGCTATGAACTATGAAGCACTTTGGCATAAGCATATACCAATAATCCAATATAACATATCAATTCAGATCATAAAGGATATTCACATTTCAACAAGTTTTAAAATTACCCATTCTCTCATTCAGTAACTAGGTATATAAAATTTTAAAATATAAATCCTAAAAGCCTAAAACCCAAAATTACCCATTCTCTCATTCAGAAAATCCCCTGATTCGGCGATTCCACCCCTACTGGCTGCTGCACAAACACCGCTCCTCTCACGATTGCACCCCTGCTGCACATCCTCTCACGATTCCACCCCTGCTGGCCTGTTGCACATCGCCGATTCCACCCATGCTGCAGCTGCTGCCCGCTGCACACTGCACATCCTCTCAAATTTGACGGTGGTCAACGGTCTCACCCCACCCCACCCCGGCGCAGAGCATCACGGTCCTCACTTAGCCCTCACCGGTCTCACCTCACCCCACCCCGGCACCGCTGCAGTGTTGCACAACAATTTTGTCTCTTGAGTCTTCAGTCTTGAAGAGTTGTTAGTTCTCTAATTCTAATTTCTCTTGAACTGAACTTTTTTAGTTTTTTTAAGTGCATAAGTTTTCCTATATCCTGAAAATTTATTTAGTTATTTTGGGAGACCTTTTTCTTTAGGATTTGCAAAAATGATTTGCCAATTCCTTTAGGGCTGGTACTGCAGTGCCTAACCCCTATAATGTTAGATTTAAATCTAACATTAAATCTAAAAATAAAAATTAAATCTAACATAATAGTGAAATCCACGTTAATTAATGACATACTGTGATATCCATTTTTCTTTCTAACTCAAAATACAATTCCATATTGAGGTTTACAAAAGCCTGGTAAATTAATACAAGATTACCCTTTTTTGTTTGACTGCAACCTTTGAATTTAAATTATGCATAAAATTGTATCTAGTATCTACACTGAATAGGTTGAATCATTTGTTAAATAGGTGGCCTTACAATTATTAAATTACTGATTTAGTTGTGTCTTTAAGAAAAAAAAAAAGAAAGAAAAGAAAGGAATGTTGTTCTTAAGCATATCCATTGATTACAAATTGTGCATTAGAAAATTTATGTTATACTTTGTGTCCTAATGCAATGTTCATCCTAATTTAATAAAAGTATAATACTTAATTTTATAATATACGATTGTTGATGTAGCTTTGTGAGCTTTTGCTCTAATATAAATCTAAATCATTCCAAAAAATAAATTCTATCACTAACTTATGTTGTTTTTGTTTTTTAATACATTAACGTAGGAGACTACAATCTAAAGCTTCATTTTAAAATGTCTTCGTCTGGACAAAACTCAACTGCTGCTTCTACACAATCCACTCGTCAAAAGTCAGACCCAACTTGGGAATATGTTAGTGGGGGAAGAGATCCTGTAGATGGTAAAAAAACATTCTCATGCTTACTTTGTGGCAAGACTATCAAGGGTGGGGGGATTAATAGGATGAAGCTTCATTTTCTCTTTATTTCTTATTTCTATGGGGCTTTGAATTTAATGTTTATACTTTATATTTTACAGGTTTAACATTGATGAGAGCAGAGATTAAAAGGATTGGAGCTTGGAAGGTTCGGAATTTCTAAAGAGTGGCCTTCAAATTTCAAAGTTTAAAGCATTAGTAAGGTATGTTATTATAAATTTATAATCTTTTCAAAACAATTTCATTCTTTTATTTTTTTTTAAGTTTTATAACTTAATCTTTGAAGAATTTGGTTAATATATTAAAACTTGTTGAAATGTGAATATCCTTTATGATGTGAATTGATATGTTATATTGGATTATTGGTATAAGATTATGCCATAGTGCTTCATAGTTCATAGCATTGAAATTTCAAACTTGATGTGTTGGTGAACTTTTGAATTATATATGTTAGCATTTTAGCAATATGTTATTAGTATTATGCATTGCTGAGATATTGACATATTGTGTGATTATAAATTTATAAAGAATAGAGATACTTATTAAAAAAAAATTAGAATTTTTATAGGATTTGTTTCTATAATTTTTTTTTATAGGTTTTTAATAAATAATAAATAGTTATTAATTATTAATTAATATATTTATGATGTCACGGTTCAACCCGGTTGACCCAACGGCTGAACCGGTTGACCCTTAACCTGGTAACTTCTTCAGTTCGATGAACGGTTCGGGTTTTAAAACATAACTACATTTGAGCTTATCTGCCAAGGGGTAGTGCTCGTTTCAGTTTCTCTTCTTCTACAGTAAAAGGCCTAGAAGCTACAACTATTCCATATGGTCACTTCTCTCATCGTACTCTCTTTCTCTTCATTTGCTAGGATTACGGAATGGACCCAATAGCTTCAGTCGTCGACAAATTAAAAGGGTTTGTGAAATCGAGCCAAGACTTTGTTAATGGCCTCATTCACCGCCACGACAATTCGACCCGCCATAAATCGGTATTCATGTTCTGCCTTATTTCCTTGTCGTTTCATTTTCTTTTGCAAGGATTTCCTGATTTATTTGATTTGGTCTAACCCTTTTGATAAATTGTTATTCATGCATTATTGATTAATAGTTAGTTTTGATTGCATATATATATATATATATCTTCTATGTAAGAATTGATAGAAGGTTCCCAAATTCATGTTTGTCTATATTTGAAGTTCATAATGTGATATATAGAGTGTTTATTTGAATGTTTTGCATCCAGCATAGCCCTCAATTCGCTAAACTGCAGCCATTAATAGCATCCCTTGCTCATTTGTAGAGTCAAAATCTGTAAAGTGATGCCCAATTTTTTCATTGGTATTCGTAAGGATCAGGACTGTAGTAAAGTCTCCTCAAATTATTAGTGGCAACTTTCATTTGGAGCTACCAAATACAATCATGCCAAAGATCCCTTTTCCTGACCTTATAGTGTTTGAGTTGACAGCATTTGTTTTATTTTCCATTAAGTGAGAAGACCCAATTGTTCTATCAATTTTTTCTGCATTACTTTCTGGTATGGCTGAAGGACTGCAATGAAGAAAATTGATGATTTTTCACCATCTTAGATTGTGTGGCAATGAATTTTTTTCCCCCATCTCTCTTCACCCCCCTACATGCAAGGGCACACGAGCAGCACGCACACATTCGATGGTGTGGTTATGATGAAAAATATTGAGATCCTCATCCCTCTGAAATCATTACCTGGCCCGTTATATTGTCGACTTTTTTATGCTATTATCTGCTTGATTAGGTTGGCATTTATCCTATGGCTCTTGCAATAGCCAATTCAATGGTTCCATAGGTAGCGGCAAGTTTTATGATGGAGGTTTTACAACTCTTCCCATGGTATTATTTTCAGATTGAAATCTTGAAGCGGTTGCAACGTGAAGCTTTTTCGGATCTGATGAAACTTAGGGACAGACAAGACAAGGTTGAGCTGATGCTTTCCATCTATAAATCTTTCAGGGGAAATCCATTCCAAGAAGCCAGTACCCATCTGAGGGGAGAGGTTGATGTCTTGGGTGCTTTATTGATGATGGATACTGTTGATCAACAGAATTGTGATGCACTTAGTAGAGCCGGGATTAGAACTGGAATTTATTCAAGGTTCACTTTTGAAACAACCATACGGCAAAATGATACTCTTGTAGCAGAGTTTGTAGCCAGTCAGAAAGACAAGGGATGTCTTGGTGATAACTTTGGAAGCCCACTTTCACTATCAAAAGTGTTATATATATCCAATGTTAGTGAATGGTTTTCCGCGGTTGCAATTCCAGTGGGAGCTCAGTGCAGAGACGTTGGAATTGCTACAACTTCTCATCAGGTACTATCTATTTGGTCATTTTTATTGTTGTTGACCTTAGGTTGTTTTTCCAATCTGCGTTGGATTTTGGGAGGCTGGAATAGATTGTTCATGTCAACTAAAATAATTAATCAATAGTCTTTACCCTTAAGATATTTTGGTCTGCAAGACTGCCGTATGAATTGGTTGAATGATATTAGCCTTTCATCGGAGATGCATATTGACTCATTTATTAATCTTCTTTCTAAGCATCCAATTGATGCTGGTTGAACAGTTGCCTTGTTTAGTAGTTTTCTTTCTTGTTTCTCTTTTATGGGTATTATTAGATGCTTCAGTTAGGCCTGATTAGTTAGATTCCATATTAGTGAGGACGGTGCTGTTCCTGTTGTAGCATCTACAACTATGTTTTATCATAATTAACTTATAGGTGGTATGATTGCTGCAACACCCCATTTTTTATCAGGCTTCTGATGTATCTTTGATGGATTAATTAGGAGTTTGTTTTTTTTTTTCTTTGACAGGGAAAAGGCCTAACAGATTTTTCGTCTTTTGGACCTCCCCTTTTGACTCAATATAATGGTGGTGCCATTGGCTTAACAGTGAGGAAATCAAATTTTGTTGCTTCTTTGGGTCAGTTTATTTCTGGACTGGGGATGTACCCTGGTTCTGTTAGAATCAGGCATTGCTTTAGCACTTTTGGGCAAGTTGTCTGTCAACTTTCAAGAGGAACAAAACTCTCTCTTTTGGGTCTTCATCAAGTGCCTAAATCGTCAACTCAACATGTCAGCCTTGGGGGGCTTACCATACCAATAGGAATTTTGAAACACTGTAACTCTTCTGAGACCTCCATGGAAGCATCTGATCCATCCATGAGTACTAGCATGGAGGAAAATGTTTCTGTTGGTTCTATTGCTCTGATGCTGGAATCAGAGCTTGACGATAGTACCAGAATTGGAGGTTGGGTCCAGATGAAAAAATCAAATCCCAGATATCTGCAATGGGCTGTGACTATGTCTGATTCTCCTGAAAGTGAACTCGGATGGGGATTGAGCTTGGGTGGGATAATACAAGGTCCCACAAGTTGGGACCATTTTCAGGTCGAAGCCTTTTTAAAATTCAATTTAGGTGAGAGATTTTCCTTGCAACCAGGTCTTGTATATGTAATGGATGGGACTTCCCAAGTACCTGCCCTTATGTTTCGGTCTAGTTGGACACTGTGATCGCTTTCTTCAAGCAAGTTATTATTATTATTTTTTTCCTACTTTCTAGAAGTACTATGTTTCGGTAGAAGGCCAATTCTTTCACTGCAGGTAAGCATTCTTTAACTATATTGAAGTCTTAGATGATGCTATCATTCTCAATGGTAAGTTTTAGAGTAAGAAAGCATTATGAACACTCTTAGTGGATGAATACCACTAATCCTTAATTGATTAGGTTAATATAATGATCTTGCATATAACTAGGGTTTCTTTTTTTTTTCTTTTTTTTCTTTTTTTTCTTTTTTTGACTCTTTTTGATTGTTGAGCCATGTATTCGTCCCTACTCCATGTCCATGTGCACTCCTTTCCCTCATTTCAAGTTTACTTTGAATGAAACAGCCCATCATTTTTTTGTTCCTCTGCGCTTCAAGGCAAAATGGTCATCATTCTTTCATTTAAAATGAAGTGCATTGTCACATCCATTGCGATGGATTTGATAATAAGGTTTCATGGGTAATTTCATTTTCCTTGTTCTACGATCTGTTTTTGCATAGGTTTGGTAGCATTGAACCTACTTGAAATCCATCACTACAACTATTTTACAGTTTGGACATCTCACACATGTAAAAAATATCAACTGCATTTACTGTTGTTGGTAAACATGATTTGCATATTTGTTGTGAATTTAAGGAAAAAGAATATTAATAAGTAATAAATGAAGCATGAGATTCAACATAGTACGTCTTATGATTTGATTGATTTTAAATCCTAGGGCTTGTGTGATCTCAATGTTGTAAAAAGAACACAAGCAATAAAAAGGGTCTTTGCTAAATGGACCATCACTATTTACTGCCCAAAGGATCCTCCCACCCCTCTAAGAGAGGCAGGCCTTTGGATGGTCGACCGATAGATGAAAGACTTACTCTTCAGGGCCTGTTTGTGGTAGCTTTAGGAGAGCTTGCAATCACTTTTGTCATTCAAAAGCTATTTCCTGTGGCGTTTGTGATAAATTGGAAAAGTGATTTTGGCCTCAAAATTTGATTTTAGGAAAAGCTGGTAGAGGGTAGCTTCTCTCCAATTCTTTAATGGTGGCGTATGAATGATGAAAAGGACTCAAAATCCAACTTAGTACCCAGTCATGGAAGCCAAGAATTTGATCTAGAGGGGATGGTGATAGCAAGGTGTGGTGATGCCAATAGTGTGGCGTAGTGAGAAATATATATATATATATATATATATAGAGAGAGAGAGAGAGAGAGAGAGAGAGAGAGGTAGAATGGTAATTTTAAAGGACGTAAATAAAAATTTGGGTGGGACTATATACATCACACTTTTTTTTACTGAAGGTAGCCCATGTAAAATATTCATTGGGTCAATTATACCCTTTTATAAGCCCATGTAAAATATTCATTGGGTCTATTATACCCTTTTATAAGCCAAGTACAGCTCAATAATTTTTAAGGCAACTCATTGGCTCATTTATTTATACAAAATAAAAGTTTTAAAATACCATAAATGCCCCAATTCTAAATACTAGACACAAGTTCTACTTGCAACCCATTATCCCATTAATTGAATTAAAAAAAAAAAAATTGCGACCAATAGAATTCAATTGAACCAAAAACTGTTCCAAACTCGATCTCTTGATCGTCATCTTCATCTTGGACCTTCTACTACAGGATCTCTTGATCATTGTCTTCTCGTCTACCATGGAAGAGCATCTTAAAGAGTTTAGTTTGAAGTTTGTACTCACCCTAAACACTTTCGTTTTAGGTTTGTATATATATTATTGGTAAACATTATATTTAAAATAAACTTGTTTCAAAACATGAAAAGTAACGTTTTATAACCATTATGGTATGATGGTTATATGAAGAAGAAAAAAAAACCTGTTTCGATCGGAAAATTGAAAAAAAAAAAAAAAAAAAAAAAAAAAGTGTTCGTGTTCACATTCGGACTGGTAAATCCAAATATTAAGCTTTAGTATTCGGTAAGTTAATACCAAATATGAAACACTATATTCCACTCCAAAAAATCGAATGTAGTTTACAGTCTTCTCAAAACTAATGCCGAATATGTAATTGCCGAATAGTAAACCTACATATTTGGCATTAGCTTTGGGAAGGCTGCAAACTACATTCGATTTTTTTGAGTGCAATATAGTGTTTCATATTTGGTATTAACTTACCGAATACTAAAGTTTTATAATCGGATGTACTAGTCCGAATGCGAACAAGAACACTTTTTTTTTTTTTTTTTTTGCAATTTTCCGATCAAAACAGGGGTTTTTTTTCGTAATACCATTATACCATAATGGTTATAAAACGCTACTTTTCATGTTTTGAAGCAAGTTTATTCCAAATATAATGTTTACTAATAATATACAAACAAACTAAAAACCAAAGTGTTGGGAGTAATATGTTTTAGGTTTAGTGTTGGGGGTAATATTGGAAGTAACATGGTCATTTTATAAATGCTGATATATTATGGGTTGCTTATAGTATTTTTGTCATGTAATTGGTCAAACTTTAATTTTAAGGGTAATTTCGTCCAAAAAAACAGTAATAGGTGTACAACCATAATATGTTTTGGATCGGATTCGTAGCTGTAATATTTTGGAAACTTAGGATTATTCATGAAAATTGCCCATATATATATATATAATAGAAAAAGCTGAAAATGCACTTATAATATATAATAGAAAAAGCTGAAAATGCATCTTTTATATATATATATATATATATATATATATATATATATATATATTCTGATTTTACATAAAACAAGCATAAAATTTTGTTTTTGAGGTGGGGCAAACTTGAACTTGGCTCCGCCCATGTTAGTACTTGATGGAATGGTCGGGATGGAATGGTTTTGGACTTTTGGTTTGTATAGGTACATGACCAATAATAGACTCTGTTCATTTTGGTACTGAATTTTATAAGTTGTTAGTTGTGATTATTTTGTGACTCCAACATCAAAATATTCTTAATTCTTTCACGACCTTCCCTAAATGTTGATTTCCCATCAAATTCCTTGTTTTTCTCTTTATTTTTAGGGTAATAAATTCCAAATTGGGAATTTAACAGGACTAAGTTTGAATCCATGGAATCTATGTGTGCGCTGCGATAAGATTGTTTGTTAGATGAAATTTTGGTTGGAAAATTATAGTGCAGTATTGAAGCAAGTTTATGAAATCAGGGTTCTACTTCTACTACTCACTTGATGCAAATCCATGAGAGCTGCAGTTTCACTTTAATATTTGGTATCACTCGGTCATTGACATTATGAGTTACGTACTCATATAGATATTTTGGATATATACGTACAAAATTTTAAGGCATGCCGCACACTACAAAGAAATTAAATGCTGAGAATTAGAGAAAATAGAAACTGCAGTAGTGTTGATGTGGTTGAAGTTAAGTTTCTCGAGTTTGCCTCCACGTGTAGCTTTTTCGTTGCTGGTGGACTCCCCACGTTCTCTTGCTTGCAAGAATACTTTGCAAAATTGTTCCTTATCATTTGCTAAAGATCCCTTGAAAGTAGGAGCACATCTTGGACCATCTTGGATTTGGGTCCTTAAATAATTTTTAATCTTTCAATTTATCTGGACTATTATCCAAAGTGGCCCACAAAAAAGCATACATGAATTTGTCCAATTAATATATTTTTATATTGGCCAAGAATTATAAATTATATATTTATGGCCTAACAAAGACACACGTTGAATTGTTTCTTGTAGATGGACCTCCCTTAATTACAGCAAATTTGAACTTGTTGAAATTTATCACTCTTCAAGAATCTCGATCTCCTGCTTTCACTTTTCTTTGAGGATATTTATTCATTGGGAGTCAAGATCATGGCGGCTGGTTGTTTCCCTTGGGAATTATTTGAACCTATATCCAGAGTCGGTCCTGGGATTTTGGATGCCCTAGGCGGGCTCCTAAAATATTGCCACTACTACATATTGACAAAAAAAAAAGGTATAAAATTTTAGTTATTTACCCTTAATTTCTCATGAGCTAAATGTACAATAATCAATTCACAAATCAGGTTCTCAATAGGCTCACATCTAACCTCTTATCACCAATTCACCATTACTAGTATATATATATAAAGAAGCTAAAACCTTTAACAATCAAATAAGAAAAAAGGTTTTCTATAGGCTCACCCCGAACCTCCTATCATAATTACAAATATAATTAAACTAATAAAGAAGACCTACAACAATCAATCCACAATGAGGGTTTTCAATAGGCTCATCCCGAACCACATATCATCATTACAAATACAACAGTTCTTTTCGTCCACCCTTTTTGTCATCTCTTTTTCATCCTCCCTAGTGCATTTAACCAACTTGAAAGTTGAAACAGTTATTTTGAAAAACCGACTATTGGATTTGATGCTCCACTTATTAGTATCAAGAGTACAAAAAATCATATTGATCCAACGGTTGGTTTTTCAAAAAATAGACTGTGATAGTTTTTCACACTTTTTTCATTATATTTTACAATTTTTTTTCAAAATTGCAAAAACCGACCATTGGATCAATGTTATTTTTTGCATTCATGATAAGCATAAGTGAAATATCAAATCCAACGATCAATTTCTCGTGATAACTGTTCCAAGTTGGTCAGATGCATAACTGTTCCAAGTTGGTCAAATGCACAAGGGAAGACAAAAGTGGAGGACGAATGAAATTTTCTTTACAAATATATCAAACAAATAAACAATCAATTCACAAGAAGAGTTTTCAATAGCCTCACCAAAAACCTCCTATCATCATTACAAATATATCAAACTAATAAACAAGATTTGATTACAACTTTTGAATATAATTCCATTAAAATGAACATAATTCAACTATATTTTCCATAAATGTGTCAAACATACATAAAACAATGATACCAAGAAATTAACAAAAATTATATTCTAAAAAAAATTGCAACAACAAAAAATAGAGGCTAAATAGTAGAACATATGTAGTATATTGGGGTTTGGTCTTTTGGGATGCCCTTGAATAAAAATTGGTTGGCTATGTAGTGTATCACTACTAAGACCAAATTTAATGTCCCAAAATTTTCCTAAAAAAGTGATGCCCAAGGTGATTGCCTGCTAGGCCTGCCCTCAGGGCTGGCTCTGCCTATATCGCCCACTCAACAAGATTTATTTAAAAAATAATTTGTTAACCACCCCACCCCCCCCCCCCCCCCCCACGTGCTAAACAACTTTGATTTTCATGGGTGTAGGCTTCAACTTCATTTTATTACCTTATTTGTTTCCAATCTTTTCTGTGATGCATTTGGGTTTAGATGTAAGATAAATTTAATATTTATCTATTAGGTGGTCCCATGATAAGAACATATATGATAAGTTGGGTTTAATGGGATAATGTATACCTATCATTATCTTATATTTATTTAATTAATGATTGGCCAATAAAGAAGTGGTTTCCTAAATTACTCAAACTTTGATGGGCAGTAGAGTTATAATGAGATTTGAAAATTGATACTCTCTTTGCTTATAAAAGTATTCAAGTTATCCATCCCAATTAACTGAATCAAAACGTATATTAAAGAGGCCAAGAGGGAGAAACCTTTTTCTATCAAGATTATAGGGCTGTTATCTAAGAAGATTGAACGTGTGAAGTTTGTGCTTATGGATCCGGGTATGTAACTTATGTCTATTTAATTCAAGTAATTATTGAATTGGGATAAGATATTTTTTGGGTATTCATAGTTGAGATTTGAACGGATACGGACTTAATTAAGAATACTTTATCAATTAGTCCTATTGGGTGAAAATGAATTACCATAATTGTTTGATAGTTTACCATAAGATTAACCCAAAGGTAGGTCACGGTAATAGTATTTATTATTGTTTTAAACATGTGTGTTATTATGATTGTTTATAACTCTTAGCATTAATGTAGTGAGCATGAATTATTATAATGTTAGACCTTGTTTTGTTATATTTGTATACTTGGTTTGATTTGATCTTCAATTGAATAAATTTCTCAAATTAATTGAAAGAACAAGTTTAGTTTCACCTTAATTGGTGTACTAGATCTTGATAAATTATTTAAATTTGAGAAATCGCATGCTTTTACCGATATAAGCAGTGTAAAAGGAAAAGACTTTGCACAAATTATGAAAAAGATCGAACGAACTAAGTATTAATTTTATACGGATAAGTATAGCAAACAGTATAAAGTCTACAAATTCTAAAACTAATAATGTTAAAGAATTCCTTATTAATGTGATAGAATGTTTCCGAACAACTAATGAGTTTTTTTTTTTTTTTTTGGACACTAATAGCTAAACTTATCACCATAAAATTTGTTGGTCACATTATAAATAAGTATGTTATTATAATGATTAATTTGACTGCTTAATTAAATATTCTTGGGATGAATATGGATGAATTCTTTATCATGAAATTCTTATTGAATTTCTTACCTCTCTAGTATGGGTCAGTTTAGATCAATTATAACACTATAAAAGTTAAGTGTAATATGGATTGATTGGCTAGTATGATTATTAAAGAAGAGGCAAGGCTTAAGCAATTGAGACATCATTCGATTCATCTCATAGCATAAGGAGTCAGATAGAAATGAATATAGTCTAAAAGGGATATAAAGTAGGGTCCAATTGAAATAATTGGGACTTATTATTTATTTCAAAAATACTAGCCATCATTAAGATTTGTTTCAGAGTTTGTATTCATTATGTTTGATTTATTTACCAAAACTTGATCTTAATGGTTATTATTTTAAATTATGGAATAAGAGTTTCAGTTTGTTTAAGAATACTTTTATTATGGGTTCCAGTATTCTTTGTAATGTTTTGTATAGATTAAAGTTTGATAATCCTTTTACTGAAACTTTTTTTACCCTATATGATATCATAATGTTGGCTTTAAACATAACCTAATGAATAAGGACTTCTTAACCTTATGGCATAAAATTTTAGGACATATTTATAGAGAAAGGTCACAAGAAGTATAGTCTTTTAAGATAATCCATATAAATATCTGTGGGCTTTTAACATTTTTTTATAGGGGAAAGTATTTTATCACCTTTATTGATTATTTTTCACATTATGTTCATATCTATTTATTGCATGAAAAATCTTAAGTAGTGGATACCCTTGAGATATACATTACTGAGGTTGAAAGGAAATTAAATAGAAATGTGAAAAACCATTAGTTCAAATATAGGTGATAAATATTATAGAAAATATGATAAATCAGGGTAATACCTGAGCCCAATTTTAAACTCCTAGAAAAAGCATGGCATTTGTGTAAAAAATACTTTGCCAGAAACGCCATAATAGAACAATATAGCTGAAAGGTGTAATCATACTTTAATGGATATAATTAGGAGAATGTTAAGTAATTCCACTTTATTTGTGTCATTATAAATGCAGGAGATTAAGACTACTGTATACTTATTGAATTGGGTTCCTTGTAAAACAATTTTAAAGATCCTTTTTGAACAGTGGAAAGGAAACCAAACTTAAGACACCTATATGTTTAAGATTGTCCAATATATGCCAGAATCTATAATGTGATAACCTGAATTTTTTTTTGCTTTTTATTATTTTAAATTTTGGGGTATTTTTGTAAAATTGAAAAGTTATGTGGTGATTTTTATAAAATTAAGAAGTTATGGGTGGCTTTTATAAAATTTATAAACATTTAGATCAAGTTGCAATTAAAGGAAATTAATTTCTCAAAAGTCCAACAGACCATTCGGCAGGTTGGTTCGGCTTCGGAGACTTTCCAAATGACAACGATCCGACCTCCGTGATTTTCGTCTGATTTGAGAATTAATTATATTAAAGTCTTTTTTGTTGTTTTGTTTTTCCTTTCCTTTGGATTCATCCACAACCATAAAGTCAAACCTCACATAATTGTATCATTATTTAATATATCTAACTACCCCACCTGTTTGAAACCATAACACTAAACTTTGTCCTATGTTTCAAATCTTTATAAATCACAAACTACTCAACCTTTTTATGCCTATCACCAGACGGATGTGGTATAGCTTAAATAGTGAGCACATCACAGAGTATATAGGGAGACAGCAACTCTAGCATGAGCAGCTAAGAGATAAAAGGGAGAGTGCAGTCTTGTATTCTTGTCAGATTTTTCCAATTTGGCTTTTAAGGTAAATTTTATTTATAATTGATTTTCACATTTGTGTTGAATATTTTTATAATAAATGAGGTATAGAATTATTATTGTGTTTTTTATGTTTAAAATAATATTTAAATTAAGATCCATGGTTTTGATTGAAGGATTTGTGAAGGATTTTCCAAATAAATATTAATTTTCGATTATATGAGTTTTATGCCTAAAACTTTGTGGATCTCAAAAATTGAACCATATGATTTGAGTATTTTTGGTGTAGATATTATTCTTAAGGTTTGTTTATGGCGGATTTAAAGTGTAAGATTAAGATTTTGTGATTTGATAGACGTTTGTGAAATTTGGGGCATTTTGGACACTATTCTCGCGCATATGAGGGTATTTTATGTGTCAACTTCAAATGCTCATAACTTTCTCATAATAAATCCGTTTTGGGAGTTCTTTATACGCCTAGAAAGCTTGAGAAGTCTAGTTTCTGAAAATATAAGCCTTGTGGTCATATTTGTAGTAGAGAGTGAGTTATTATGGGAATACCAAGTACTACTCTTCTTGGGTACATTCCTTTACTGTCCGATGTATATATTTTAAACCACTTGGTATTTGACCATGAAATTTGATGTGTATCATCTTGACATACTTGGGGATATGTCTTGGAAATCTTAAGGCCTTTGATTTAGTATTTTTGGGTATTTGATCCGTAGGTTCATGAGTGAACGGTTTAGAAGTACGGGTTGTTGTACTTTTGGGATTTTTAGATCCTTTGTACTTTATTCTTAATTTTCCTTGCATAAATTATTGTTTTCAGATTTGGAAGGTCTTTGAAATGACCGTTTACATTGGGTGCATTGAGCATTGCATTTGGGAGGCTCATGGAGCCATATGGATTGGAAAACACAGTTGAATTTGAGGTAGGAATACGTAACCTTGTACCTATTGATAATGATGGGATAATTTTCGAATGCTTTACAAATGATATGACTTATATGTCATTTTAAATATCATTGTTTATTATATTGAGAAATGGATACATGGAATATACTGTTTTGTAAACTATTGAACTGTGTGTCACGTTTATAAAATGAAAACCAAGGCATGACATGATTGTACCACAATCATACCATTCAACTATGGTATTACTATGTTCTCTTATATATATAATTGTTTAATAAATAGCGTTTTATATAAATATCTGTACAAATGGGTTTAAATCTCTGTTTCAAGAAATTTGTGCAGATTATATTAAATAAAGTCGTCACCGATGAAGCCGTGAAGAGCATCTCGAATCAAAAGAGCATTCAGAAGGATCCGTAGCAACCGGGGGAAATACGAAAGAGCAGACGTTGAGACTCTGCAAGAAAAGTCAAAACTTTGACCTTGACTATCGATAGCCAAGATGCGCTATCGATAGCGCCTCTATCGATAGCGCACCTTCACTATCGATAGCCAAAGGCGGCTGCGGGCTTCTAGGATATTTTTTAGATATTTTGAGGGCATTTTTGTCTTTTACCTTTTCCTTCTATAAATAGAAGTGTAACGACGACGTTTTGAGGGTTCATGACTTATGCTCTGAATCATTACTCTGCTATTTTAATTCAAGTTACAGTTTATTTTTGCATTTTATTCGGTAGTTTCCGTTTTCAGCATTTTTCCAATTCTACAATTTTTCTTTCAATGCCTGGCTCAATTCTCACTTGAGGATTGTTCTTTACGATTAAGTCTTTACTTTCAGCAATTTACGTTTCTGTTATTTTCCTTTTTATGCATGGCTCAGTTCTCACTTGAGAACTGTTCTTTACTTTTTCTGTCTTTTTCTTTATTTACTTAAGTCTTTTCTTTATTTATTTCCGTCACTTTTCTTTATTTATTTTCGCCATTTTCTTTATTTATTTCTGCCATTTTCCTTATTTCTTCAGTCATTTAATTACCGCTTTTATTTTCTTTTCCATCCCGTGACCCCTTAAAGCTTGTCATGGATAAAGGATATTCTCCTCCATTGATGTGTAGCTAATACTCCAAGCTTGGGTGAGGATGAAGTTGGATTTATTATACAATCCTATTTTATAAACATCCCTCTATTTGTATTATGTGATTGCATAGTTGTGAAGGTTTTACCGCACACTATCGCCAAATATAATATCATATAATTGTATATCTGTGATTGCAATTATATAATTATGCAATGGTTCTTATTGGTATGAATACAAACCCGCATGCTTTATTCCTCATTTAAGGTGGATAGCGATATTCCATTCTTTTCCAGGATAAACTTGCCGGTCCTGTATTCATAATCTTTTTGGGACTTCCTTCTTGTAGTTGGAAGAACCACCATACATAATTACTATAGTGAGGATTTTATAAACATAAATTGTATAAATGATATTCAATGGGCTTCTCACCCAAGTTCCGCTCATTCCACCAACTTAACTGCATTTTTACTAAGCTTTATTAAAATTACTGCGTTTTCGCTTCGACCCAATCGGAGCATTTCCACCAACTAATTTAATTGACACTATTCTTTCCACTTGAATTGATTCTAAAGAGTCTTTTAATATAAACCTGCATTTCCCAGTGGTTCGACACCCGTGCTCACTAGTCACAATCGAATTGAGATTAATTGTCACGCGGTTTTATAAATTATTAATCTTGATCACTGATAAGGAATAATCTCCCTTGTCGTTTGAGTCGATCATGACATTAAAAGGTTTTCAATAACTTATTTCCATTGTTGGATAAACTATTTTGGTATTGAATATACGTATTCATTAAATATGAGAATGAGCTCTTTAATTCATTTTTGAAAAGGAAATATTAAAAAGGCATATATTGACACTGTTTATATAAATAAAAATTGAGATATTTGGTTTTATAATTATATGCCTGATTTTATGAAATGATTTATAAATGAAAAGGATTAAGCAATATTTTAAATAGCTATTTCCTTGATTTATTTAAACTGAATGTTGTGAAATGGAAATGATATTTATAAGCAATGGTCCCGTAAAGTATTTTGAAAAGGTGACTTGCCTTGTGAATTATTTATGCCTGGTTGGCAAATGCGATATTATTGTGCAATGAAATGCATGGAATGTTATATATTTTGGCTCAGTCAGTATTCAGAAAGGGCGTAGTGTCCTGGGTTGGACCCGAAGGAATTATAAGGGCGTAGTGTCCTGGGTGAAGCCTTGAGAATGACCCGAAGAAAATATAGCTCATGCAAGTGGCTTACCATCGATGAAGAACCCATTGTGGTTATAATATATTTTAGAATGCTGCGCTAGAGGCTCGTTAGCCTGAAAGATAGCCTGATACTTTCGTGAGCCAAAGGAATGAATAGATGGATATAAATTGTGAACAGATAGGAATGAAAATGGAACGGTTTGATGAACATAGAATTGGTTATGGTTTTCACTGAAAGGTCCACACAGATTTAAAATTATTATTTATATGGTTTTATAACTGATATGAGAAAATTATGATATTTACATATTCCCTGTATCCCGATATTATTGTTAAGTAGTAAAGGTCATATTATTCCTACTGAGCATGTTGAAACTCATCCTAATATTAATTCAGATTGCATGTTGACTTGAGGTGTATTTTGGCTTGGTATAATCCTACGCTTGAGGATTGATGGGACGTCTTCATGATAGATTCTGCATTACTACGAGATACGTATTTATATTAATATATTCATAGATTCTTAGGATTCATCACTGTATGAATTGTCAGTATTATTGACATTATCATAATTTGTATTATTATTTGATGTAAAGCGTTTGGGACATACTGAATGTACATATCATTTCATATATATATATATATATATATATATACGGATGAGGAGAACAGTTTGTAGTTCCATCTTGACACGTGTCGACCTATCCGGAAGGGTCTATACAGACGTCAAGTTAGGGCGTTACATATAATTCACATGAAAAGAAATTTGATTCCACAATAATAAGTAGTTACTTCATTGGTTACCCTAAAGAATCCAAAAGGTATAAGTTTTACTGTCCTAGTCATAGTATGAGAATTTTAGAAACCGATAATGTTAGATTAGTTAAAATTGGTGAAATCAGTGGGAGTGATATACCACGAAATGTGGTAACTCAAGAAGTTAGGGTACATGTTCCGGTACCTATACTTCTAAGGATATTGTTGTTACTATAATTGCTAAATAGCTTAACAACATTGAACGACGAATTAATAAACCTTCACTCCATAATGAGATTGTCAACAATGAACATTTAATGGAAGGACCACAAGAAATAGTATTAAGAAAATCTTAAAGAGAAAAAAGGTATGCTATTTCATATGGTTATGTGGTTTATCTACAAGAATCTAATTTTGACATAGGAACAAGTAAGAATCTGGTTTCATTTTTATAAGCCATAGAAAGTGTTGATTCTATTAAATGGATTGATGACAAGTATGATGAATTGAAATCAATGGCTTGGAATGAAGTCTACAATATCGTTGAATTGCCTAAAAGATACAAGAAAGTTGGTTGAAAATGATTCTTTAAGACTAAACATGACTCTAGCTAAGGGCAATATCAAATGACATAAAGCTTAACTAATGGCCAAAAATTTCACTCAGAGCATGCTTTGAGGCCACAGTTCACAGTTATGTTTTCTGTAAAGGCAAGTATTCCAATGATGCTAAACACGTAGAAATGAAATACTTTGCCACTAATGTAAAAGTTCATAATTGACGAATGTAAATTGAATACATAAACACACAATTTATGATTGCAAATCCAATAATAAAAAAGATTAGGTCAAAGGACATTTAAAGTACATATCATAAAAAAAATGGGTCTTGGACATAACCTATAACGGTTGCTATGGGTTGCTTTATGTTGATTATGTTATTTGACACTTTGACTTCATTAAAGATGTTCATGTTAATTCCTATTCTAATTGTGTACGTACATGTATGAGAATGGATAAATGATAATTATAGGAATAATCTTTATTATAAGAGACATTATTGTAGGACCTTTGAATTTACTTCTCATGTATAGACTATAATAAATAGGTTATTAGTGTTGTAGTGCATGGAAGGAACCATGTCGCATATTGGTGTGGAACCGCCATGACTCACATAAGTGGGTTGTTTATTTATAGTATTATGATGATTGCATTAAAGTAAGATTGAATATGGTTTATTGCGCGCCTAATGCTAACCTTGTTAAACCTCAACGTATGTTATAATATGTGCCAAGTGGGAGAATGTAAGATAAATTTAATATTTATCTATTAGGTGGTCCACATGATAAGAGCATATCTGATAAGTTGGGTTTAATGGGATAATGTATACCTATCCTTATCTTATATTTATCTAGTTAATGATTGACCAATAGAGAAGTGGTTTCCTAAATTTCTCTAACTTTGATGGGCACTGAAGTTATAATGAGATTTGGAAACTGGTCATCTCTCTGCCTATAAAAGGATTCAAGTTACCCATCCCAATTAACTGAATCAAAACATATATTAAAGAGGCCAAGAGGGAGAAACTTTTTTTCTATCAAGATCATAGGACTGTTATCCAAGAAGATGCTAGGCCATGCAAAGCTATTTGTGAAGAAATTCCAGGGATTGGAGTTTATGTCAAAATGCTTTAAAGTGATACCAAATGTTGGAATCACTAAACAAGATCCATGTCATTTGAAAGAGGACTTAAAAACCTTGTGAAATAGTGTATTCTCACATTTTAAAAGTTTGTTTTAATATAGGAAAGTGTAGTCCCAAAACAGTAGTTTAATTCTACTTTTTTGTTGAAAAACAGAAATTGTTTCTTTTATAGAATTTTTGTTTTGAGTAATGTTTTAAGATTATTTTATTCTTTCAATTTTTTTATACTCTTTTCACCATGTTTGTGTGTGTGTGTGTGTGTGTGTGTGTGTGTGTGTAGGGGAAATTACAAATTGACACCTATACTATCAAGCAAAAGCACTTTACACTCCTGAACTATCAATTGTGACACATTGACCATGTACTATCAATTTGTGAAAGATTACACCATTCTGTCAGCTAATTGGACATCCGTTTAACAAACAGAAAATCAAGTGCATTTACATGAAGGTATTTTTCCACTAACATTAAGTGAAGGTATGAATGCATGTGTCTTTTTTCTATTAAACAGATGTCCAATTAGTTTATGGAAGGGTCCATTCTGTCTCAAATTGATAGTTCAGGGAGTTAATATGTCAATTGATAGTTCAGGGGTGCAAAATGGTTAGGATTTGTTCCAAAAAATTATTAAAGTTTTAAATATATTTTATTTATTTTCTAAAATCCATTGGAAAAAAAAATCCGTCTTGTCTTGCATAACTCTTGTCCCGTCCCATTTTAAACTCTTGCCCCGTCCCGTTATAAATTGGGATAGGGATGTGTTTGGGAAAAGATTTTCATTCGCGAGTTAGGATTGGGAAAGGAAAAATCTGCCCCGCGCCCACCCCACCCTACCCTGTTGACATTCCTACTCCTGTGTCCATAGTTGCATGCTTTAGCATCGTGAGTGGCTGGCAGTAATAAGTTGGGCACTAAAAAATCATAGTGATCAAACATTCGATTTCTCGATTTCTAAAATAAGAACTGTGAAAAACTATGATAATATTTGACTGTGAAACTTTCATCTCTGATAGTTTCGATTGGGACTATGTTGGAAACCAATTTATATTATAAACCTAGACTTGGTAGAGGCTTGAAGAAGTGGTCGGAGCTGAGTTCGAATGGTAAAATATTGAATGAAGTTTTAAAAGTGATATATTTTCAGAGTATATGCATATTTGAATGTGTACGTGTTTAGCGTGTAAGGACCCATCATTAGATAGGTCCTACAACATTTCTGCTTGCATGTTCAGAAGTGTAGTGCAATCCAAAGCGTAGGATCTATCGTTGCAAGCATAATAAGTCATGGAAGTCCCATGGTAATGTCCTCAGGAACAGGTGGTAGAGAAAATTTTCAAATGTGAGAAAAAGAAAATAAAAATCCAGTGGGTTGTTTTGAGAGTTGTTTGTGCAAAACGCATAAAAGTTTATGAATAATTAAACACTAAAAGATAATGAGCTGGGAGTTAGAGTTCAACTTGTCCACATCCTTGGTTCTAACTTCTCACACTTTTAAACACATCCAGAGTACATTGAAGAATGGTCTGGATGGAATATTTAGCAATGAAACTCAAAATATTTACACTCCCAAATTACATTGAAAAATGGTTTGGGCGGAAGATTTAACTTTAAAAGCATTTGGAATGGAATTCTCATCTATGATCCATTAAAGAATGGTCTTTGATGGAGGATTTAGCAATAAAAATCAACCAACTTGAAAATTATAAGATATTAATGCTAAACATTCTTTCAAACATTTTAGCAAACACTTGGAATGCTTTCAACGCTAAGTGCCACCTGTGCCAAGAAACCCTGCTTACAGATGGTCAAAGCTAGCTAATCCTTGTGGATCTGAGCAAATTCAGTGTTTATCATTCATATCTAAATCTTTCAAATGATGAAATAATGTGAAAAATCATTACCTTAGATGTAGATCAAGAATCCCCATCAATCCCAGCTGATGGAAATTAACTACTCATGGAATTTAAATTAAGCTTATTTAAAGAAAAAAAAATTGAAAATATTGATTTGAAAATGAAAACTCAAATTAAAATTGCATGAACTGAAATTAACACAAATCTGTTCTAGTACAAAATGAAATAAAACAACTAAAGTAAATTACAACTGGGATTAAAGAAGAAAAATAACTAAACTATCCTACGTACTTGAAAGAAAATGAGAATGATGAAAAAGAAAAGAAAAAAAAAAACTAAGCTAAGCTAACTCTAAAAAGTGAAGTGTAGAACGTGTCCAGGAAGCCTTCACAAAATGTATATATAAGCTTTGAAGCGAAATAACCAAAATGGCCTTGTGTAGCTTGCTTAATGGCTAAGCATTCTTTAATTACCGATAATGCGAAATGGATCTATCGGTAAAGCATGTCTACGGATTTGGGTAATTTAAGAATTGATGCATCATTACCGATAATTGGGAAGTGGTGTATCGATGATGGGGGCTTGCTGGAATTTGATGGGTTCAAAATGTCTTGGAGCATTACCTATAATGCTTAATCCATTATAGGTAATGAGGATTTGCTCAATAAAATGCTACGAATTCAATTGCTTGTATCTTTCTCGTCCGGTGTCGGATTTGGATGATCTTTATATTCTTGCGAAGCTTAGGAAGTCTTCTTTCCAACCATGATAGTCTCATAGTCTAATTCAATCTGGAGAGAATCATTTTTTTGGAATTATCCAGATTGGTTGCATTTTGCACTTCTTTACTTTATTTGCCCATATCTCTCAAACCATTTGGAATTAGCTTTGAAATTTGATATGTGGCATCTAGACACACTTAAAATTATATCATATAAGTTCCATGACTTTTGAAGACTTCTAAGGCTTGAATCCAAGCTCTCTCTTTACATGCAAAAACATTCACTTTATGGCATTTTACCTACAAAAAGGCAAAAACATGAAAACCATTAAAACTATATATTCACTAATATAAATGGCTCAAATTTGAACAAAATGGTAGGAATAATGCATAATAAATATGCAATTACATGATGCAATCAATTTCATTCACCAAAAATTGATTTGATTGTATGGTCTGAATCGTGTTGAGTTCTTATGTCTCCTCTTGGGATGCCTTCACACCTCTTGAATTCTTAATTGCATCGTGAATGGAAGCCACAACTTTTTTCCATGATCACTTTTTAGTATGAAAATTTTATCATCTATTCTATCACTCCCTTAAGTTGCCTAAAAGTGATGATCACTCCACCTCTTTAGATCTAGTGGAATTTTAACCAAAAGTGATTTTAGAAAAAGCTAATGCAAACGGCCCTGAGAGATGGAGTGATAATCACTTTTAGATGACTTGAAGAGTTATTAGAGGATTATCAAAGTTTCTACAAGAAGTGATTGTGGCAAAAGTTGGGACCCCCTAAGTTTAGCCACAATCACTTTTAGTATGAAAATTTTGATATATAAGGACATGGTCTTTACACAACTTTAAAGTGATGCATAAAGAAATAATTCTCCGTGAGTGATTTTAAAAAATGCACAGGCCCTTAAGAGATGAAGCGATTATCACTTTTAAATTACTTGAAAAGTAATGAGATAGTTGGCAAATTTTTCATACTATAAATTATTGTGGCAAAACTGCAAAAGTTAGGGTGTTCAAACATTTGCCACAATCACTTCTATTATAAAAATGTTGATATATGAAAATATGATTTGATAATAATTCTAAAAAGATATGTAAAGAAAGAATTCTCCAAAAATAATTTTAGAAAAAGCTAACACAGATTACCCTAAGTCATTTCATCTATGAACATTTGGAGATCATTCTGTATCATGAGAAACACACCATCTACTGCCATAGGACTTTCTCAAATGCGCATTCGAAATGAAAAAGAAAATCTCCATTTTGTGAATGGTCACCCAACCTCTTATATGCCAGATTGCCAGCAAAGTTGTATACATTCTTGTACATATGAACATCTTCAATAAGGAGTTTCCATTTGATCTTCCTATTTTGATATTTGGGAATATTTTTATTTTATTTTTTGGTTAAAAGGAAAGTAACAGAAATAAGTCTAGGAAATACAGTACTAGATGCATAAGCATCCAAAAGAGAAACAATACAACATGGAGGAGAATTCCATTGCAAAAAAAATCCCGTTAGAATTGCATCCTAAAGTAGCCAAAGCATCAGCACATTTGTTAGCTTCACGGTAGGTGTACTGCAGGCGCACATCCTTGAATTGCATCATAAGCCACCTACAGTCACAAATGTTTGGGCTAAGATGATGAGCATTTAAAACTTCCCCCTATTACAATAACCGCTAGAGCATCAACATCAATCTCAATGAACTCAAAACCAAGGCGATAAGTGATGAAGAGACCATCCCTAAGGGCCCAGAGTTCAGCAAAGCAACTGTCAATGCATCCAATCCTCCAAGAAAAACCCTTAAGAAAATCACCCTTATGATTTCTAAGTAAGCCTCCCGCCCCTGCCTCTTTAGTAACTCCCAAAGATGCTCCATCTGTATTAAGCTTCACATAGGGTGGGTGTGGGGGAACCCAATTGACCCAAATAGTCCCGGTAATGCTTGGTAACTTGTCACTACCTGATAGAAAAAAGTACTCATGGGCTTTGGCAACCATAAAATCCACATTTTCCTTGGGAAACAAAATCTTTTGATTGAAAACAAAATTATTCCTGTTAATCCAGAGCCCAGCAAGCAAAAGGGATCAAAAAATAGGAAGGCACCCCTTGGAAGGAACCTAACCTAGCAGGTTTAATAAACTTACCCGCCTAGTTAAGAGTAGATAGTTGGCTAGATGAGGTGATAGTAGGAAGAAAAATTTTCCAGAAATATTTGGCATAGCTACAATGTCTAAGGATGTGGTCCACACTTTTAGGATGGTTAAAACAGATAGGACAAGTTGGAGAGTCAACAATTCCTCTATTGAAAAGCACATCTTTACAGGTCAGCTTGTTGTGGGCACAGAGCGAGAGAAAATGTTTAATACGGGGTAAAGTTTTACATCTCCAAATCTTAGACCAAGTGGGATGAGCCTTGGTATGGGTATTGGTCAATGTTATTAAACCTGGACCGGCCCGGCCGGTTCAACCAACCGGTCCCCTCTCCGGTTGGTTTAACCCGCAAAAACCCATTCAATCCAAAAACCGTTCAACCCGGTCAACCTGGCGGTTGAACCGGTTGACCTTTAACCCGGTAACTTTTCCAGTTCGATGAATGATCCGGGTTTTAAAACAATGGTATTGGTATCTTCAAAAGACTAATTTGCAATATGGTAGGCAGTCTTAGAACAAAATTTACCAGACTTGGAACCTTTCCAGGCAAGACTATCGGACCCCCTACTGAAACTCTGAACCGGAACAGCTAAAATGATGCTAATAACATGTTGGGGAAGGTTAAAAGGTAAAGCAGAAAAATCCCACCAACCATTCCTACCACGGATATCCGCCACCTTCAAACAAGTGTCTCTAATGGTTAGAGGCCCTTGAACAAGACTCCTACTAGAACCCTCAGCAGTCCATTCGTCACTCCAAAACAGGGCACTAAGCCTATCCTTAATGACCCAACGACAACCTTTGGAAAAGGTTTTCCTGCCTGGCCACTCCAAACAACAAACCCACTTTTACTGAGATTGAAGAATGCCGGTTAAAATTTCTATACTTAACCTTAATAGTGTGGGTCCACACTTTGTCCTCGTGGTGGAGTCTCCGGTTCAATTTAGCTAAGCTAGCTTTATTCACAGCTTCAAGTTTCCTAATGCCTAAACCCCCTTCCCTCTTAGGCTATGTTTGGATTGAGAGAGTTGGAGAGAAGAGAAGAGAAACTCATTAAGAGAAGAGAAGAGAAGAGAAGAGGAGAAAGTTAAATGACTTTCTCTCCACCTTGTTTGGATAGAGAGGGGAGAAAGTTAAATGACTTTCTCTCCGCCCTGTTTGGATAGCCTTCATAAGAGAAGAGAAGAGAAGGTTTTAAGGTATAAATTACAATATTGCCCTCACTTACATAAAAACAAAATAAAAACACCTCTTAAACTGGCATGGGCAAAAAGGTAAAAACACACCTCCTAAACTCCCTTTCCCTTCTCTTCTCTCCAATTCTCCCCGATTTGGAGAGAACAAAAAACTGCCTTCTTTCTCCCCCCTTTCTCCCCCTTTTCTCTCCTCCTCCCCTTTCTCTCCATCTCTCTCAATCCAAACGGGAGAAACTTAAAAAGTTTCTCTCCTCTTCTCTTCTCTTCTCTCCAACTCTCTCAATCCAAACATAGTGTTAGACTTGGTGATAGTATCATATCCCACGAGATGGATTTTTTCTCAGAATCAAAACTACCCCATATGAAATCCCTACTAAGTTTGTCTAATTTCTTATAAGAAGCCACAGGAAAATCAAGGATTTGCATGTAGTAGTTGGGGATAGTATTCAAAACAGAAGACACCAAAGTGGTTCTACCTTCCAAGGAAAGCAAACTAGCTTTCCAGCCAGCCAGCTTATTCCTGAATTTATCTTCAACAAAGCTAAAGGCTCTCACAGATTTTCTCTTAACAAATAAAGGAAAGCCCAAGTAGCGACCCGGGTCTTCAGTTATTCCCATCCCAAGACAGTTGGATATGTCTTTTCTAGCACTAACAAGAGTATTAGGGGACACAAAATTTTTTGATTTAGCCTTATTCACTTTTTGACCCAAAAGGAAGCAAAACTCATCAACCACATCCCTAATGACCCGACTATCCCTATCATTAGCATTAGTGAAGAGGAGTAAATCATCAGCAAAGAACATATGGGTAAAGCCAGGGCCATTTCTAGAAGCCTTGACAGGAGACCAAATACCCTCCTGCAGCTTATATTCGCTACTAACGGCCAGAAATTCCATGCACATGATGAAAAGGTAGGGTAAGAGAGGATCACCTTGTATAATCCCACGACTGGGCAAGAAGAAATTGGTGGCCACCCCATTAACAATCACAGCAGTGCTAACCGAAGAGACACAAGACATAATCAAAACAATTAAACTAGCAAGAAAATTGAACCAACAGAGGGCTTGTTTGATGAAAGCCCATTCAAGACGATCATATGCCTTTTCAAGGTCGATTTTAATAAGCATTTGGCCCGCAACACCTTTCCTCTTAATCAAAGAATAAATAACTATAACTACATTATCAACACTTTGTCTACCAGGAATGAAACTAGAATGACTGGGTCCTATGATGTTGTTCAAAAAAGGTGTGATGCGATTGACAATGATCTTGGTAACAATTTTGTACACAGTGTTACAGAGGATTATAGGTCTAAATTTTGCTAGAGAGTCAGCCCCTTCACACTTGGGAATGAGGCAGATAAAAATCTTATTTAGCACAGGTGGGATCACAGAATTCTCAAAAATACTTTTGACAAGATTGACAATAGAGTGCCCCACAACATCCCAACATCTTTGGAAGAAACCAGTATGAAACCCATCAAGCCCAGGGGCTTAAAAGGTTTGAGACACCAAAGAGCGATCTTAACCTCATCAAAAGAAGGGGTGATGGACAGATTATAGTAAACCAAAGGATCGAGAGAAGTGGCCACTCAAGAATGGACTTACTGCTACTAAGATGGCTAATGGTGAACAAAAACTGGAAATGCTCCACAACCATAGACCTTATAGCCTCACTATCATAAACCCACTCCCCAGAAATACCTCTCAAGCCTTTAATGCCATTGTGCCTACGTCTAGTGATAGTAAAGACATGAAAGAATTAAGTGTTACTATCACCATGAGATAACCAATCAACACGAGACTTCATGGCCCAAAATTCCTCCTTAAGATGAAGGATACCATTGTACTCATCAATAAGCTCTCTTTCAAAATCCAGTAAGAATCTACAGGGTTGATTGCAAATAGCAAGCTGGGTCCCTTTAAGTCTCGTCATGACATGGTTTTTTCGTTTAAAAAGGTTCCCAAAAATGCTTTTATTCCAAAATTTTATATGTTCAGTAAAATTAGGAAGGATATCAAGGATGCTTTGAGGCTCAGAGTTCCAATGCTCAACCACTTGGTTTAAAAAATCCAAACGTGAAAACCACATAGGCTCAAAGCGGAAGGGTCTAGCAGTAGGTAAAGACCTAAAAGGATTAGAATCTAACAAAATGGGACAATGATCCGAAATGGTGCGGGGAAGGTGGTAAACAACAGCTTCAGGCCATAAGGTGCGCCAATCCGGGTTGGCCCAAGCCCTATCCAACCATTCCCTAATAAGATTGTTAGGCTCTCTAAGATTACTCCAGGTAAATTTAGGTCCAATAAACCCCAAGTCAATCATATTACAAGCATCCATGCAATTTTTATATTTAGCACTTTTATTATGGTTTACAGGGTTGCCATCCCACTTTTCATCACTACAGATAATATCATTAAAGTCTCCAAGCATTACCCAAGGAAGGTCATGAGTGGTAGCAACAACAGCTAGGTTATCCCAAAGGACCTCCCTGAGCTTAGCTCGAGAGGGTTGGCATAAATTGTAAAAATTAACCAAGAGCAGGATTGGGAGTTTACCTTAATTATCGCATGAACATCCTGCTCAGTAGACCCCTGCACATCCATTACAATGTCCTCTGGCTTCCACAATAACCAAATACCCCCACTGAATCCTTGGGCATCTTGACAAAAAGCTTCTGCAAAGTTCAAGGATCTAATAACTTTATCAGCAGTATCTCTAGACAATTTGGTTTCACTTAAATTCACCAAACTAGGATCATACACCCTAACCAATTCCTTTAAGGTGTTTTTCAAAAGATGCTTACTAGCACCACGCACATTCCAATAAATAAACTTCATGGATAACATAGTGAGATTATAGTTGAGGGTCTGCAGACCATCCCTCATGGCTTGATTCCTCTTCGAGTAAACACTCAGACATCCTGTCTTCAGTAGCTTCGGAACCATCTTGACATCGAACGCTAGTTCCTTTGGTTTCTGGTCTAGGATACAGTATGGCTTGACCGATAATTCCATCCCTTCCAGATTTTTTATGACCAAGATGACGCCTATTTGCCTTGTGTTTCCCCAAAAAATCACTTGCATCATCTGCTTTCCGAAGCTTAGATGTTCTAGTAGGATTAGAGAATCCTTCAAGACTGACTCTTGTTGATCCTCCAATCTGTCCGACAAACTCAGACTTTCCATGCTCATCAAGTTCTGTCTCCATGCTTGCTTCAGAGGCTTCATCAAAGTCGTAGTAAGAGCCGGATTCACCTCTACGTTTTGAGCTGCCCGAAGATTTGCTGGTTGTGTGGCTAGAACCTTATCTGTTAACTCTCTCCATGCTTTGGCTAAGATTGGGTTGAACTCCCCTGCTGTGGTCCGGAAAAAGCTTGATCCATCGTATTGTTTCCTCGTCTATTAAGATTCTCTTTCCCTCGAAAAGAATGCAGTATTGCAGGGTGTGAATCCATAGGAACCTGATCCCCACCCTTCTCGGCAGCAAGTGATCCCAGTGGTTTACTAGGTTGGTCTCGCGGAGAAAAACTGGGGTTATGGTTTCCTCCACCAACCGGCTTGGTCGGAAGTTCGTCATGGGAAAAAGGTGAGGGTCTGAACTCTTGGAGTTCGCCATTTCGATGAGCCAGCAGGCTAAGAGCATCTCCAATGCATACACTTTAAATGCCACCCATTAGCCACATCAACTCTATTGTTTAAGTGACATGTGTCCACCTTTTCACCCTTTAACTTTCACACTTTAATTTACCTACATGTATGCTACAATGCACACTTTAAAATAACACTTCAAGTGATGACATGGCATAAAAAAAATGATTTAATAATTTCAATTACAATTAATAAAATGATTTAATGATTTCAAGTGATGACAGGCATTAATTTTGCTTTTTATAATCCAATGAGCACTTCAAATGAGCGGCTGCAGTTAGCAGCCGCACTAACAACTGACTCAATTCAAGCCCTTTTAAAGTGCTTCATTGGAGCACTAAATGACAATCTGCAGCTTGGGTCTGACACTAAAGGGTCAAGAAAAGGGTGGGCTGCGGATGCTCTAATGTTAGGATTAAAATTTTCTTTGTTTGCAGCAAGAGGTAAAGTTTGTAACTGACACACTTGTTGTCCCTCATAAATGATCCCCATAAGAGCATCTCCAACGTCAAACTCTAAAATTAACCATTTAGCCACATCACCTTCTTTGTTTAAGTGACACGTGTCCACCTTTTCACCCTTTGACTTCCACACTTTAATTTAAAACCATGTATACCACAATGTACACTTTAAAGTAACACTACAAATATCCACATGGCAAAAGTAAAATTGAGTTATTCCAATTACAATTAATAATCGATAATACATTTTGAATTTAATTGAAATTCTTTTTAAATTTACTAAATTATTATTTAATATTCATATAATTAGTTTTAAAATTAAAATATTTAATTTTTTATTTTAATTTATTGGTTCGCTGACAAAATCAATTAATAATGTGTTTAGAAAATTATATTTTGGTGACACAATTAATTGGTATGCCAAAATGGTGACACAATTAATTTGTGTGACAAAATTAATTAATAATCTGTTTGGAAAATTATATTTTGGTGACAATTAATTGGTATGACAAAATGGTGACACAATTAATTTGTGTGACAAAATTAATTAATAATGTGTCTGGAAAATTATATTTTGGTGACAATTAATTGGTGTGACATAATGGTGACATAATTAATTTGTGTGACGAAATCAATTAATAATAATTGCAGGAAATGGAAATTAATATTTGGTGCCACAAATAATAATTAATTTAAACTAAACCCTACTTCTACTTGATCCATCTCTATTTCCCCCCGCGTCAATTTTGTCAAAATTTGATTTTGCTGTGCAATAATCCATATTTTTCATGCTTCAGTAGGCATTGATTATGGATCAGTCATCATAATTTTGGACTCGTACTTTAATTGTTTTTGCGATTCTTTGGATTGAATCTCATTCTCCAATATTTCCTTTTGCTTCTCTCGCAAGCATTTGATTTCGTTTGCAAATAACTTTATTGCTTCTGCATGATCAACGTTCTTTTTGCGATGGCCAGTTTTCGCAGCTTTTCGTCCAGGGGGTCGTGGTAACTCTTTTTGTTCTCCACTAAATGGTGCATCATCATCATCTAAGCTGATGGAGCCCCCAGCAGAAGTCTGCCAAAAATTTGTTCACTAGATGAGTTATAGGGGTTATGTGATTTGAACAAGAATTGTTGGGATTGGGGTTGGGGTTGAAAACCATATTGTGATTGTTGAGAAAATGCTTGGGAATTGAATTGTGTATGAGGTTGAGAATTGTTTGGTTGAAAAAATTGATTGTTAAAGAATGGATTGTTAGGATCCATTGTTGAAAATTATAGACATATGGAATTGTGAAATTTTATGCAAAAATATGGAGTGATGAAGAAATAGAGAATGATTTTTTTTTATAAAAAAATGGAGAGATGAATTTTTAAATAAAATTGGAGAGTGATAAAAAATTTTAAAAAATTTCTTGCTAAAAAAAAATGGAATTGCAATACGAGGTGTGAGGTATTATGTGAATAAAATCTGATTTGGAGTGAGGTATTGTGTGAACAAAATTTAATTTGGAGTGAGGTATTGTATGAATTGAGTGGTATATATAGGGAGAGATTTGGGTTCAAACAGTAACTTTGCAACGGCCAAATTTACCTCATACTTTGAACCAAGCGCTACAGTTAAACAAGGCAGGAAGTCTGACATAAATTCACAAGACTTGAAGTGCTGCATTGTAGGTGGTTTTTGAGTTAAACCACTTTGCGTCTGACACAAAACTATCAGCTAAAGTGAGCATTGTAGATGCTCTAACCTTATCATTCTGTATAACTAGCCCCGATGGATTTGCAACATATGATTCTGTCAACTTTGGGTTCAGCAAACCCATGTTGACCACACCCGTAGCATTTGATTGAAATGAGGAACTATTAGTCCCCTTTGGACAAGCTGGATCAGCAAGAGGAGCGGGCCCAAAAGGTTTAACTACCTCCAGATGCTTGCTAACGGAACCTTTCCCAACAGCATTTCACTTGGTACCCAATGACAAATTAGGACTTTTCTCTTTGTTGCTAAAGTCAATGCTACAAAATCACCTCCATCCCTAGGGGTCTTATCATACTTGACCCCAGGGGCGGAGCTATGTTTGGGCTAGGGAGGGCTATAGCCCAACCCAAACTTGCCAAATTTTTTTTATAGTATTCTTAATTTTAGACTCTAGTTCATAAAACAGACCGTTAGATTTGATGCTCCTCTTCTGTATATCATGCATGCAAAAAATCATAGTGATCTGACGGTTGATTTTTAAAAAATGTCATTATGAAAATATACAACTTATTTGTTCTTCAAAATATCACCATTTTTTTAACGCCGTTTTTTCAAAAACCAACCGTCGGATCACTTTGATTTTTTGCAAGTATGACATACAGAAGAGGGGCATCTAATCCAACGGTCAGTTTTACAATATGTCATCTAAAATTAGCCATATGGAGGCGACGTGACGCAAAATTGAGTCAGGCCGGCCTGATAATAGCATTACTGTATATATACACACACACATACGTATGTGTGAGATTGTATGTGTGTTTGGTGCTTATTCGTTCTTTATCCTAGCCCAGCGCAATACTAAATCCTAGCTCCGCCCCTGCTTGACCCCATAGGGTCCCTGCTAGAACCTGCTATCCCCAACCCACCACGTTTAGGGGCCTCTGAATTAATTCGGTTATGGCTGGAAGATTGTTTACCTATCCCCTTAGAAATATTTTTTCCTTTCAGCTGTTTCTCACCTTCCTCCAAGCGAGCAACAGATTTTCCCACTGGTTTTTTACTTCGTTTATTCGCAACTAACATCTATGGGCCATAATCATTTCCCTTATCCTCATGGCTGAGCATGTGGTTGCTGATATTAGGATACCCATCAGTACCAGATTGCAGGCTTGCTCTCCACATTCTTATTGGAACAGTTTTCGCGACGATGACCAATGCACCCACAAGAAAAGCACACCATGTTTAACCCTTCGTAGAGAACTGGTTGAATATGTCCCCCAATAGATATTTTATCCCCAGATCAACTTGAATACAATGATGGGCAAACCTGCTTCTCTCAGAGCTGGCTGTTTTCGTATCGATTCTAATAAGAGATCCAATAGAATTACAATGTGCTGCAAAATAGGAATATCATAGAAATCATTGGGTAGCTCCGACAACTGAACCCAGACAATAGTAGTAGAAAACACTACTTCCAAAGGGTGGAAAGCAGGTTCCCATCGACGAATGTTGAGGAAATGTTGTTCAACAAACCATGGCCCTCCTTGAAGCACAGCACTAAGATCTTCTTGTCTAGCAAACCGAACCAGAAAGAAGTCTTTACCTAGATCAATAATCTCCAAATCCTTCGAGAATTTCCATGTAGTGATTAATCTAGAAACAAGAAATGAGTAACCCACCATTTTACCAAAAACCTTAACAATGATTGCATTAACCCATGGAGATCGGATTATTCTCTTGTCTTCCCTTGATTGATTGATATGGGGAATACGAATATTCATCTCTTCTTCAACATCAGAATCTTCATTTAAGAGACCTAAGTTAAACTGAACATGCACTTCATTTGGATCCACCAATCCGTTAGAAACCAGTCTATCCCTAAACGACACACCCTCTTTAACTTTCTTAGTACTACGCTCAAGATTATCATTTTCCTCCGTCGATTGACAGGAGTTGTATTCCTCTGTTTGCATCGCCTCAGCATTCGCAGTCATCCCAATATTTGGGAATATTGTAATGTCAAAATGGGAGCTCTTTCTTTATTTGACATTAGTGAATTCCAATGGAGCTTCCATATCTGGCATAATTGTACTTCAATGGGTTTTAAAGTGAAAGGAAATATGATGTGGACTATTTGGAATGAGATGGCTATTATAAAATTTTCTAAATTGCCAAATTTGGAAACCATGGATGACACCCCATTGGAGCACCCTTTTTAGCCATAACTCCCAATTTTGGTAATGGTAACCCCTAATGGGAACCCATCCAAGATGTCTTATAGGGTTAGGTTCCCTTGACACATTATTTTTACTCATGGTTTGACAAGCAATTTGCAAAACCCAACGTTGAATAGGTATTTTAAGAAACCGACCATTGGATTAGATGTTTTATTTATACATATCATATATACAAAAAATCACATCGATCCAATCGCTACTTTTTCAAAATTATCACAATTTTAAAATACACTTGTAAAAAAATTTGTGTGAAACTGTCACAATTTTTCACAGTTGGTATTTCTTAAAAACCAGTCGTTGGATCAATGTGATTTTTGGCATACGTAATGCATATAAGTGGAATATCTAATTCAACAGTTGATTCCTCAAAATACATGTCTCATATTAGGTTTTACAAACTACGTGTCAAACCATGATTAAAAATAATGTGGCAAGGGAACTTGACCATATATATATATAAGGAATCCTTTTCTTACGAGAACGTCCTCACCTAAGCTTATGTGACTTGATTTTTTAGTCAATGTAAGATGGATATTTTCAAAAACCGGCTGTTGGATTGAATATTCACCCAGATCTGGATTAGCTAGCCACCCACGATGAGCTAACCTTTCCAAAATACAATCTGGGCCCTAGATCTCATCCATGCAGGGAGTTCAAAAAGAAACGATAAGTAGAGAGAGAAAGCAGACAAGAAACAAAGAAAGCTCTCTAGTCTAGAATCGGATGCACTTGTGTTTAAATTAACTATTCTCACTTAAAAACAGCTTGCAAAAAGTAAAAATAGAAGTTGCTAGCCTAACTAATTGGGAGGTATCTGAATCTTGTTGATTGGGAGGTATCTGTGAAATTTTTACTCTCTCTTGTTCATATATACAAGCCCTTCATCGTAAACTATAATGCTCCTTTCTTACTAGTGCAACCATTGGAGTTTGTTACACATGACCAAATCATCTTCAAATTACTACCTCTATTTTATTTATTGTTCATATTTGCATGTTACTTGACTACTCAAAATTTGGTAGCATGAAGTATTAATCATCATCTTCATGATCGATCTCAGAATGCTATATGTATATATACATTTATGTATGCATAAGTATATATTTCAGAAACATCATTTATAAGTGAAGAAATTATTTTTGAAACAAATTTTTTTTTTTTATATAAGTTCTCTAACTGTAATACTATATTGATTAGTATAAAAATTAGCTTACTTTATTAATAATATGATTTCGTTTCATGTAAGAAACTATATTTAGTAGTTTAATATGCATATGAAAGTAATCATATTATATAACATTAAAATGTTAAATTAGTATACATTTATACTGTTTAATGTCACTTATTTTTTTTACCACACCACATATTTGTCTTATAAATATTTTTTTTATTTTTTTATAGAAAAATTATTCAAAAGTTTCAATTTGAATTCTTTTTTATCCAAAAGTCTCATCATCTTTTCAGTTTATCCAAAGGTATCAATTTACAATGCATCACTTTCCTAAAATGTATCTGTTTTTGCAAAACCAAAAAACAAACTGATACATTTCTCATTAAACTGATATTTTTTTATAAGACTGAAGCATGCCTATGTTTCCGCATCAGTTTTGTAATATATATATATATATATATATATATATATATATAAAGGCACATCAATTTCGTAAAAAATCACAATCGAAAACCTATTCAAATGCATCAATTTCCTGGAAATGAATCAGTTTATGCAAAATCAAAAAATAAATTAATGTGCTTCTCATTAAACTGATGGATTCTTTTAAAATTAAAGGTGTGTCTATGTAAACTGATGCATTTTCGCATCTGTTTTATAATAATAATAAAAAAATCACATCTGTTTCCTTAAAAAACCACATCCGAAAACTGATTCAAATTAATCAATTTCCTGCAAATGAATCAGTTTATGCAAAACCAAAAAACAAACTGATATGTTGTTTGATGAATTCTTACAAAACTAAAGCAAGCCAATGAAAATTGATGCATTTTCTCATCAGTTTTATTATTATTTAAAACAAAATTAGTTTCGTAAAATAAAAAAATAAAAAAAATAAAAATAAAAATCACTTTCGAAAACTGATCTATGCATCAGCCAGAAACATAGCACCTATTCTACTGAGGTTGGGACTTTTGGGTAACTATTAGTTGAGGACGACTTTTATCTTTTAGATTTGGTGAAATATTGATCCAAGATTAGCTAAAATCAGTTTGTTCTTCCTTGTGCCATGCATAAAGAGGTGAATTCCTCTTCCAGTCTTAGTATCAGCGGTCTGAGTCTACTAATGGCTTTTGCTGCAAGCTGAGCTCTCTTTTACCAATTGCAAAGAAGGTTGAATGATTTTCTTTTTCATAACTTTCATTGCTTGGGCATCAGGATTCTGTTCACACATGTTTTCTACTTCAAAATCTGGGCGAGAATCAATATGGGATCCAGAAGGACTAGCCTCATATGCTAAACTAGATTGAACATTAAGGACATCATATTTTTATCTTTGATGGAGCTTTTTCCCACTGTTCATGAACCTCAGAATCAAAACAATCGCTATCAGATGAATCACTCTCAAACTCAGGATTCAAAGCTAAGCATGATTTCTTAAGGTGGCTATTAGCATCAGTCTCTGGAAAACATGATCTTTTAAGGTGCCCACTATTTTTATGAGGTTTGAACTTTTGGATAAACTAAACTTATAAAAATGACTTTTTGATAAAGTAAAAAGATCATGGGACTTTTGGATAAAGCAAACTTATAAAAAGGACTAATGGGTAAACAGATCTTAACATTTTGATTCTAAATTATCTATTAGAATCTATTCCATCATTTTCCAGAATTTCATTAAAATTTTCATGTTTGATAATTTATTTTTACCATCTCTCTATATTATGGACATAAAATTTTCTTCTGTACATATTTCTCTATTTTGAAACTTCATATCAATATTTAAATCTTTGAATCAACCTTTGTCCAACAAATACAATATCTGACACTGCTCAAACTCCTAAGAGGGGAAATGAGTGTATATAAACCTGGGGTGTGTGTTGTACTTGGGATCCACAACATTTGATCAAAGATTTAACCTTCGTCCAACAATAACCTGACTCTGCTGGATCCAATGGCCAAATGGGGAGGGGAGGGAAGGTTAAAAGTCGATCAAAATAATTTGAGCTACTATTTGTAAGAATATCCAGCAGTTGCCTAAATGAAACACATCAAAGAGCTCAAGCCAGGCTTTAAAGTTGCATCATCAAAACAATAATCTCACATTAAGTTTGGCAGATAAAATGAAAGAGAGCAAGAAATCAAATAATTAAATAGAGCATCCGAATTTAATTCCTGCTTGAATTACTCTGTAGTTTAATCTCAGCAGTCAAATATTACACAAACAAACCAGGATAATCTAAGATCTCAAACTTAAAAAAAGATATTGTACACGTCCCATAGAAACCCAAATTACTTCCTCTACCGAACTTTTAACACCCGACTGCCGTCTTGCTTTAAAATACAATTGCTCTACATGTCCAAAGATCTGACCTCCTTCTCCTTAGTGCTTCCTCTGCAAATGAGCAAAAGATGTAAATCAGCAGTTCATACAAAGCCAGGTCACCTAAAGTCTTTGCAGAGTGTATATAGAACAGACAAAAACTTAAAAATGAAAGGAAAAAAAAAAATTAAATGCATATGGAAATCTTGCATACAAACTACAGAAACTGGCAAGCCATACATGTAATTCCACCTGTAAAGGGAAAATTTGAAACACCCCGTATACAAGGCTGAAACAGCTTGAAACTTTTCATATTTATTCAAAAAGCTGTACAAACCCAAACCAATTTTGAAACAATTGATCTCTGTGCATGTGTTTTTGAGCAAAATTTCTGCTTCCTCATAGAACTCAACGCACTAAACCTTCTCTGGCTGGATTAATCACGTCTGAACAGATTAAAATTATGAATACATTCCTAACAGTACCAAATAAATTAGCTTTTTCCCCTTAAACTTGGCATTCTTTTGCAGCTTTCTCCCCTAGTAGTATTTTAATCACTCTAGATGACAAATTCAATGGGAATGATCCAGAAAAGATATTAAAAAAATTAAACCTACTTTTGTAACCACCAGTTATGTGCAATGATGTCTGGAATAAAATAAAACGACACGTACTTGTAGAATGAGAGATCACCAAACTTTTGCAAATTGGTCAAAATAACAAATTTTCCAATTTTAAAAGGGTTTCTGATTAACATTTTTTTACTGATCACGCAACCTTTAGCCAGAGAGTGCAAAGCATTCTGGTTCATCATCTGCACCGAATTTATACTTTGGTACCCCAGCTACTCTGAATTTATACTATCACTTTATTTATTGAGTTTAGAATCCGAACTTTGGAAAATATAGACAGGCTAAACCAAATATAGTCTCCCTTACAACTCACTGCCAAGGTAAGAACTATGTAAGCATCTTGAAAAGCATAGAAAAGCTTATAAACCACCACCAGAACTGTACTTAACATGACTGCTTAGTATGCTGTCAGTAATCAGTCAAGGATTAAAAACCATGTCAAAATCAAGAATAAATAGGATTTAGCAAAAGAGAATGACAAAATCATGTCTCTTGTACAGCCTTTTTCAAAACATGGACTGGAAATTAGCAATTGGCAATCCCCTAACAAAATAAATGCAACTGCTTCCCCACTGAAACCATCACAATGATAAAAATTTACATTTAACCATGAATGCCCAATAAAACTCTAACCACTTTTCCCATAGCCTTTTGCAACAAGGCCTCTCATGCAAACTATTGAAAAACCACCATAAAGCTAGATATAAAAGACTTCGTCGGTATAATATGCACAATAAGCAACAATCCCGCTGTGTGATTAAATTTATAAAGCAATGGAATGATGCATTAACACAAATTGGCCACTTCATTAAACTAAAAGGAAGTCATCCTAAAATCGACCATTACTGTTATTATAAAATAATTTAGAAAAAATAAAATAGTTAAAGTAACTTAATAATTTAAAAGAAATACTCCCTCTGTCCCATAAAAATAGGACTTTTCCAAAAAACATGCATATTATAAAAAGTCATTAATGCATTGATTTGTGATCTTTTTTACCTTTTATTTCTAAAACTACCATTTTTCTACAAATGCATTTGGTGTCATGTCAAGGAATTCTTGGAATAATAATGGGTAATATGGAAAAGTTAAAAGAAATATAATTTGACTTTTCAAAATGGACTATCATTTTAGGACAGCCAAAAAAGGAAAGAAGGTCTATCTTTATAGGACGGATGGAGTATAACTTACCAGATGCAAGAAAATTTAAATATACAGGAATATATACTACATAATAGTTTCCCCCATTCAATATACCTTGTGCTTCTTAAATTTTTTGCCTTTACTGCTACCACTTCTGAAACCTGTCGTTTGCTTGCCAAAATCATCTTCTAGAGGTAAAGTTTTAATTTCATCGAAGAAACTGTCCGTCAGACCAAGCAACCTGGACAAACAATTGAAGAACAGTCAAACCAGGAAAAAAAAATTTAAAAAACCCATCAAATATCAAGTTTCACCAGATTGTTCAACTGACTTTAAAAGATCAATATATAGCAGAGCTAAAGAGTTACTATATCCAATTCTGAAATTGAACCATGCGTACCCATTTCTTGACTTCTTTAAATGTTTCTCTTTCTTTTTCTCCATCTTTGTAAGAGGAGCACGAGTAAAAAGCTCCTCTTCTCGCCTCGCGCGCTCTTCCATTTTCTCTTTATATCTGATAACTTCTCTACTTTCAGTGCCCACAATTTCTCTCACCTGTACATTAATCATAAACAGTGAAGAATTGACAAAACCAATACACGATATCATCCAAGCTTACTAACACTAACAACAGCAGCCCACTACTAACCTCTTCAGGCTTCCCCTCCAAATCATCCATCAGCTCTCTCACATATGCACTCTGCCTAGCTTGTCGTAGAGTCTCTTTCTCCTTTCTCAAAGAATTTCTTTCCTGTTTTGACATCTTATCTTCCTCCATAGTAGTAGGGGCAAATTTTGGGGGTCGATACACGCCAACACCATCCTATGGTTCATAAAGGTAGACTTCGTAAATAGATACATTCAATTCATCTTCCAATTAAGTAGATCGTAATATTTTAAATAAAAAATGGCAAAGAATGAAATAAATGGGCAAAACTAACAGTTTTTGCACTTGATACTGAAAACACCTTGACTCACCTCAGTACTCATTTCTGATTTGCTGATGAGCATGTCAGGGTTTGGTCGATATTTCAACAGATCCTCTGTCTTCTGAGTTGCGTCAGATTCCTTTTCACTTGGACATATATTCTCCGCTACACCCCCTGTGACCCTTGTGAGCTTCTGAATTTGGTATTGGAGTTTGTTGTCAATGGGTCGAATCTGTTATATATAAGAAGGTGAGGAATTGTGTAAAATCACTAAACAGGTAGAAAGATGCTAAGATGGATAAGGAGAAAGAGAAAGACATCCATACCTTTTCCAAGAACAATCTTATCTCTGCAAGGCTCCGAACAATGGGATGTCCCTCAATTGAGAAACCTTTTGCCTTGCGAAGCAAGTAATAGACAAGTGACTGGCAATAGTTTAGAAGCAGCAAATGTTTGGCCTCAAGATAGCTAATCCCATCTGCTGTTGGATAATGATTTGCTTTCACCTATTATATGAAATATGGAGAATATTAAGAAGATTAATAATAATATTAGTCTTTGTATTCAAATGATAAGATATAACTAGGAAAAAAAAAAACCCAAGATAAGTCATGATGATTCAAACCTCAGTAAGTCAGCCATGTTTCCTGTTATAGGGCAAGGGTAAACTAGCTTATAAAAACAAGCTTATGTACAAGTGTTGTGTTATGATGTAATTAGTGTCATAGATGGTTAGTCGTATTGGTTTCAGTGATGGCAGTAACAATGGACAGGTAAAGGTCATTTGAAGGGTACTAAGGCTCGAGCAATTGATGTCAGAGGAAGAGTTGTAGGTGGTGGCAGCAGAGATGGAGGAAAAGGCTGAGGTGTTGGTATAAAAAGTTGTGATCTGCAATGGAAGTGGCAGTGGTAGCAGTGGCAATGGGGGTCGTGGTCAGTGGTTACAGTTGTGAGTTTGTGGTAGAACTGGTGCTAGAGGCAGTGGCAAAGAAATGGAGGTGGTGGACGTGCCAGTGTGTGGATAATGGCCGCATCAATCAAGTGAGTGAGCAAAGAGTATTTTTTTTTTGTTTTTTTTTTAAAAGCAACAATTGCAGTAAAAAAATATTTTCTTTTTATGTTTCTCTTGATTCCAAAAAGATACTTTAGCTTTATAGCTTTGGTTCTTTTGTACTTTGTCTATTTTTAATGAAATGTACTTTTACTCGATCATATATATATATATATATATAT